>PVIY010009100.1:0-73997 GCA_004026745.1 Myrmecophaga tridactyla
TGCAACACACCAGAGACGGATTGGCTTTTAATAAAAGGGGATTTATTTTGTTAGTTCTTCAGAGGAAAGGCAGCTAACTTTCCACTGAGGTTCTTTCTTACGTGGAAGGCACAGGATGGTCTCTGCTGGTCTTCTCTCCAGGCCCCTGGGTTCCAACAACTTTCCCCAGGGTGACTTCTTTCTGCATCTCCAAAGGCCTAGGCTGAGCTGCGAGTGCTGAAATGAGGAATGCTGAGCTGCTTGGCCTGTGCTACATTGCGTTCTCTCATTTAAGCACCAGCCAATTAAGTCAAACGTCCTTCATTGCAGCAGGCACGCCTCCTAGCCGACTGCAGATGTAAATCAGCAACAGATGAGGTTCATGTACCATTAGCTCATGTCCGCAGCAACAGAACTAGGTACGCTCACCTGGCCAAGTTGACAACTGAATCTAACTACCGCACCTTTTTTATAGGACTTCAGAAATTAATCAAGACCCACCCAAATGGGTAGAGACATGTCGTCACCCAATACAGTTTAGCAACCACTCTTGATTAAATCCATCTCCAGGGAGATGATCTGTTTACAGTTTCAAACATACAGTATTGAGTAGGGATTATTCTACCTTTACAAAATGGGATTTTGATGAAAACATGGCTTTTCTAGGGAGCATACATCCTTTTCAAACCTGCACAGAAGGTGAGCCATTTCTCTGAAAAAATTAAAACCATTTCAACATCAGATTAAGTTCAGGGCAGATCATTTATTGACTGCCTACATATTCCTGGGGATTAAAGAAAGCAAACGAAAATTATCCTGGCCTCAAGAAAATCACCTTCTAAATAAGGACATCAACATTCAATGGATCATTGCAACAAAGTTTTTTAAGTGCTATAATTAGAAAAATGAGAAAAAGTTAGGGGAACTTAGAAGAGGAAGACACTGCCTGTTTGTGGAAAGCATCACAGACAAGGCACATTTGGCTTGACTCTATTAGCTCCAGAGAGCTGACTTAAAATCAAGGATCTTTCCATTGACACTACTTATTGCTTAATACCATTACTTGTGCTGGATCACTCATAATGTCATAGGAACAGTCTGCTCGAAGTCTAGCACAATCTAGGGAAAAGGCCAAAGCCAGAATCCAGTTACACAGAATGAATGTGCTTCTAATAAATAATAATTATAGAAATTATAAAACAACAAAGTCAATTCTACCCTGGGTCTGAGAAGAGGATGGAGTTGGCACATCAGAAAAAAAAAAAAATCACAGTGTTACACTGTATTTAAAACAAATAACATTCACAACTTGAAGAGTTAGACTTCCCCATTAAAAAGAAATGGTTGCCTTGTTCAAAATATAAGCTACTGCCAGATGTACTTACTTTTACATGAAAGTCCTACAGGCTTCATGGTCTACAAATTTGAGCAGATAGTTTCCAAATAATTCACAAGAACAAAGATTTGCATATCATTGTACTAGAGAAGAGGCTGCATAATGAAGTGAAAAAAATGGACTTGGATTGGAAGTCCGACAAACCTGGGTTAGTATCCTACTTGCTAGTATGCTACCTCCCACTGGGGTTCTTATCTGGAAAAACGCAGATAATACTTCTTCACAGGATTTTTCTGACAGTTAAATATGCTATTCCATGTGTAACCCAGAATATTAAAATGGCAAATTTTACTGAGGTACTGAGATATGGAACAGATGGCATACCAGAATGAGATTCTAAATCAAAAAATTAATTTGTGAGCTAGGTGACCAAAAATCAGTTTTAGAAACCCTTCAGGGACCCCTGAGCCAGATAGATAACAAAATGCACAGTGCTGGCCAAGAGAAGTACAATGCAAGACAAACATATGTGATTTTAGATTTTCTAGTGGTCACATTAAGAATAGTTAAATGCAAAAGATGAAATTAATTTTGATAATATTTTATTTAACCCACTATATCCCACATAATACCCTTTCAACATGCAGTCAATATAAGAATTATAAATGTGAATTTTACATTACGTTTTATACAAAGTCTTTGAAATCTGGAATATATTTTATACTTATAGCATACCTCAAAACAGAGTGCATTTCAAGCGCTTACAAGCAAAATGTGACTAATGTAGAATTGGACAATGCAGGTCTAAACACAGCGGATCTCAAAGTGTGATTCCTGTACTAGCAGCATCAGTATCACCTGGAAATTTGACTAGAAATAAAAATTCTCAGACCCCACCTTAAACCTAGTGAATCAGAATCTGCGGAGGTGAGACCTAGTATTTGTATTTTAACAAGCTCTCAAGATGTGTATAATGCCCACTAAAATAGCCAATAGTCCTGGAAAAGCACCTTTTTCCAATTTCAGTGCACATGCACATCACTTGAGCACTTGTTCCTGTGGAATTTGATTCTGTGGGTCTGATGTGGGACCGGAGATTCTTTGTCATTGGTCCAGATCGCACTGGCTGGTAAGGAGCTCAGCAATGTTGATCAACTCTGGCTGCACATTAAAATCATCATGTCGCTCAAAAGATTATAGTGAGCTGAAAAAAAATCTGATACTAGGCTACAAACATCAGACTAAATCAGAATCTCTGGAGCTGGAGACCTGGCAACCATATTGTTTTACACGATCCGGAGATGATTCTAATGCACAGCCAGGGCTGAGAACCACAGAGATGAATATGAAAGGTAGTAGAGACAATTTTGTGAGGAAGATTTTTGGAGAAGGAGCTATACATCCTATCCCCTTCATGAAGGCAGGCTAGAGCGCCACGTGTTTCACCTAAAGCTCAGAGCAAGAGACTGCAGGGGACCACCTGAATAGCTTGAAAGGTTTCTCCTGGATTTTGGAGGTCACAGTGACCTGGAATGTGCCCAGGAAATCTGGGAGTAGGAGAGGTGGTGGTGAGTTCCTCTATCGAGATCCAGGGGGGTTGTGCTGCATCTGGGAATAAATGCCCTCTTGATGGTGGGCTATTGAATGTCTTTGGGTTTCCTGTGGCCTAAACATAAACCCTGTAAGAAAGAAAACCTACCTTGAAATGTTTGAAGTCCTGACCAGAGGAAAATATGAAAGGTGTGATTGGACTACACAGCCAGAGCCTGGGTGGCATGAAGCACTGAAAACTGTGGGTTGAGAGAGAGTGGCCAGCCAATGGAGGGACACAGTCCAGGTCTGAAAGCTGGGGGGGTGGGGTTGCAGGGGAGTCTCTGACAAGTCCGTGACAACACACATGAGGAAGAAGCACCTTGAATACTTTATATTTGAGTTACAATTGATGCATATTTATATCTGCATGTAATGTATATTAATATATATATGTATGTATATACATTTACATACCCAGAGAGTTCAACTGAGAAACATCCCTCACCTCTTTTCCTTCACTCTCTGTGTTCCAAACTTGGATGTTTCTATCATGATGATTAGAAGGCAATGGCGAGAGAGAAAAAGAAAGAAGGACCATTTTCCTCTTGCACTCAAGGAAGCCAAATACTGGGAGGGAAGACTATGTTACATTGATCAAGTTTGATGCTGGATTATTGTCAGAAACAGATATTCAGACTTCTGAATTGTGACTGTGTTTATGACAAAATAAGTCTATAGCCTTCTATGAAAATCCAGGAAATTCCTAAACTTGCCTCCAGGAACAGAAGGGACCAAGGAAACAAATGGAAAGTTGGGTCTGTGTCATGATGGCCCCCTGTGACTCCTGCTTGTACAACCTAAAAATAATGTGTATATAAAGTGCTATACACACTTTACCTTCCCATTTATTTTTCTCAAAGAAGCAAATGCTGGAAGAATACATGTGGCCTTAGATCAGTGATCCTAAAGTCAATTTGGAGCCATTACATATCAAAGTTCAATCCTAGAAGTAACACCGAACTTTGTCATCTTATCATGCATCATCAATAAATACACGTTTACTCCCAAGATCATGAGGATAGATCATTTAGCATAAAAGTTTGTGCACATTATTTACTTTGAAATCTCCTGTTAACAGCATATCTGCATTTTGCACCTTTTAGTCAATTTCATTTATCTTTCAAATAAAAAGACTGCATTTCAAAGTGTACTAGAAGAGAACACAACCTACTAGGAAATTTAAAAGCACAATTAAATAGGTTTGCAGGTCATATTGATGCATGTTAGTCTTTGATCAAAATGCATCGCCCTTCAGATTACATACATGGCTTTTGATTCCTATTATCCATGTCTTCTAAGCTGTGGAGTGGGCCTGCCTGGGGTTATGGATCATGCACTAAACTTTATTCACAAGGATACAAGGACCCTCCCCCTGTAGACAGCTTTACATAACTTAAGACACAATGGATTACAATACATATAGAACACCCTCTAAGCTATTTTAATAAATATTTGAAAGTGACATTATGTGCAAAACTACTATTATGAGAGTAAAGAGGGCAGAATTTTCTTGAAGAGAAAAGCATTGAAATACAATAGTTCAATAGTCAATCAATAATTAGCATTAAAATTACTTACTCGGGGCGAGTACATCTGTGTGTCAGGCACTATCTTTGGAAGATATGCATATTAACCTCTAAGAAATTATGGAATAAGAATAGTAACACAGTCTATAAAATCCCACACTAAAATCGGATTAACATAGAAGTTTTTAGAAATTCAACCTGCACATATAATCATTCATAACACTATACTTCTTTAAATACATCTCCTTTCCTCATGTCCTCACCACATGTTCTCTTTTTGATTTAAAGGAAGGTATACTAGTAACTTGTAAGGAGTATTATAGAAGCCTTTGAGTTGTGATTTTCTCTCTGACCCAGCAACCTTCAAGTATTGTTGGGATTATCTGTCGTACCTAAATATAAAATTTTAAATGGCAATAAGTTCCAAAGATGATTAGAATTTTGGTCAAAAGTTTCCTCTTAGATCAATACATTCTTCTGTTTCTCGAGAGAATGCTCTATTCTCTAGTTGAATGAGTCTTTATGAAAACCTGATAATGAGCAAGGGAATTTTTTTTTTCAAATCATACTCTTCCAATAATACTTATTAAGCCCAATTGTATAGTAGGCAGGCACTATGTTAGAGCCTTAGGAGAAATTCCATCAGATAGTACTACCAAGAGATGAATAACGGGCTATTCTAACAGAGGTTGGAACAATTAACTCTGCCTGGAGAAATTGGAAACAGTTTCAGAGAGAAGACATTCTAAACTGTGGCAAATAAGACTGTGCAAGTGATTGAAAGATGGAGATGAAAAAAACAACTGAAGTGCACTTTTACTGAAGCTTTTGGCTTGTTGTCTTATCAGTTGGCACATGCTGGACATTTAATAGCTTCTCAATAAATACTTGAGGATTGAATGATTCTACTGATTAAGCCTAGTCCTATTCCTGTGTCTGTTGAACACACTGGATCTGCTTTAGAAACACCTGTAGCCCTGAATCCCTGTGTCTGGTGAACTAAGAAAGAGTTGAGACAGAAACCAAATAAGAGATTAAAAAGAGTGAAAGAAAAAAAAAAAAAGAGTGAAAGGAGATAGTAAATATTTTGTGCTTTGCTGGCCGGACAGTCACTTTTGTAGCTCCCAGCCTCTGCCATTTTAGTTTGAAAGCTACTGTCGACAATGCAGATACAAATGGGTATGCTACGTTCCCATCACACTTTATTTATAAAAGCAGGCAATGAGGAGGATTCTCCATTAAGCACAATTTCTTGAAGCTGTTGTATGAAATAAAATTTTAAATGTTTTTTTCCCATTAAAATATGGCTTGATTTGTGAGAAAAAAAAATCCTTAATATTAGTCCTACTGATAATATTCAAGTTTGCCCAAGTCCTGGAGAATAGGGAAGAATAATAAATCTTCTCATCTATTTTTTTTCCAAGAAACAACTTACTGCAAAGAGCCACTCTACCCCATATGACTTAGATAAGACTTAAGATGCCTTTTTTACCTGTGACAAAACCAGTCAAAGACCTTCCAAGTTTCCATTCTTTGCATCATAAATGATAAGCTGAATTGCTTTGCCCTCACTGATCAATCAGAACTAAAGGCTTGTTAACCACATTTTGGTTAAGATTCTTTCCTGCCCTCTAGTCCCTGAACTTTGGCCAGCCTCAGTGTAAGCCAGCATACGCTCCCCGTGAGAAACCTCCTTAGGGTTCTCTCTGATCTTTGTTCAATCATTTCATTCCCTTTCATCCCAGTTTCCCACAGCCACTTATTTCTAACTTTATTTACCCCTCCTTATTAAAGAAAAATCCTTTTCTGCCTATTTGGGAGCTTGCAGCTACCATGGTTGGAGCTTTCTCTCTATTGCAGTGGCCTCCTTCCTGCTATGGCAATGTTTCTCATTGCTTCTCCTTCCCTTGCAATAATTTTTGGAATGAAGTCTCCTCTTAACTTAAATCTGGATTGTGTTTTCGTTTGACATTACAAAATTATAAAATTTCATATTAGGACAATGGATGTGTTTATTATTATAAGATTTTTGAAACATAAAGTTTTTTATTTCCCACCTTCACTCGATCTAGAGGTGTAAACAAGAAAACTTCTATGCAATAGAGCACAAAATTTTATGATACAAGTGACTATTTTCCTTGAGAACAGCATAGGTTTTGCATCATTATTGCTTTGTGGAAAAAAGGGAGGAAGGAAGGAAAGAAGGAAGGAAGGGAGAGAGGGGAGTGAAGAAGTGAGGAAAATAGGAGGGAAAGGAAGAGACCAGTTGACTGTTACTTCTTCAGGCTTTTTATCTGACACTCAACTGTAGAGGCCTGTCAAGATTTACATTTTAATAAATAACTGTACATTATGTTCTATTACAATATTAAAGCTCAGTAATTTTTAACACTGATATTTATGCAATTTGTAAAGAAATCTTCTATCTTGTTTCAAAATTGGAAGGAAATAATAAATGCTATGAAATAAAACACAGCTCAAGGAAAAAAAATACCTCCCCTCTTTCTAAGCAATCATGTGTATGGCATGCAATTTGTACTAATAAATGCAAAGTGTCTCAGGTGCAAAGTACTGGCTGTGAAAATTTATTGATTGCTTCAGCTATATAAACATAAAGAGTTTGACTCACAGGCACCACAATTTAATGTTAGAAGTAAACAGTCAGTCCTTCTTTCTTCCTCCCTCCTGTTTTTCCTAGATTTGACTAGGGATAGAAGAAAAATTGTCACACCAATGACAGTAATTGTTGCCTAATGGAAAGCATACTGTCAAATTAGCTTAAGTGTCCATTTAAAAGCAAACTTTTATGTGGTTTGCTAAACTATTAAGGTTATTAGTTGAAACATGGAATTGATTTATTTTACCCATTGCATTAACCTCTTGTGTACGCATCAGTTTCTTACACCAGGCAAAGCAAAGCACCGTGATGGTATATGAAATTGAATTACAGTCACTTTTAAAAGCTACACATTGCTATAATAACAAGGGGGTGACTAAGACTGCCAGAATCTTTGTTACTACTAACTAAACAAAGCTTCAGTAATACGGTTCTCAGAGAAAATTAATTTCATGTTACTGTACACCAAATGTAATTAGTAGCAAATAGGCTTATTTTGTGGGGTTATAGGCTCTTTGATTCATAAAACTAAGAGGCAGGCAATTTTAAATCTAATTAAAGGGAGTTAGAGAAAGATTAGCTGCTTTAACAAAAATTCTATTTTCAACTGACAATGAGAAAGAAAATATTTGATCTAATAAAGGGTTGACATAATTACTTATGTGTAAGACAAAAAGTGTAAGACAAATTACAAAACTATAAAATATATGTTTAATAAGAAACACATATGTAAAATGTAAACATCCAAAAAAACTGTATATAATCAGTAGTATCTAACCCATGTAATACAGATTGAGGATGTACTTAAGATATAATCAATTATTTAAGATATCACAGCACTTCTAACCCTTTAGAGAGAAGCTATTTAGTCCTTTAGTAGGACAGTTTTTTTAAAATGAAATTTTATTGAGATATATTCACATGCCATATAATCATCCAAAATATACAATCAGCAGTTCACAGTATTATAATATAGTTGTGCAGTCACCACAATCAATTTTGGAACATTTTCAATACTCAAAAATTAAAATTAAAATGAAAAGAATACCCAAAATATCTATACACCTTATCCCCTCCATTATTTATGTATTTTGCCTGTACACTGCATAAAGGGAGTGCCAATAACAAGGTTTTCAGAATCACAGGGTTGTACCATGAAAACGATATAGTTACACATTCATAGCGGGGAGGACAGTGAGTTCACCTGCAGAATTGGCTTAGAGAGAGAGAGGCCACAGCTGAGCAACAAACTTAGGCATAAGTAGGCTTAGCTTCTCCTTTGCAGGAATAAGTTTCATGAGGGTAAGCCCAAGATTGAGGGCTTGGCTTATTACTGATAGTCGCTAATGCTTGTGAGGATATCAGTAATTACCCAGATGGAGAATTTTAATATTTCCACATTTTTCCCTGGTCCCTCAAAGGGACTTTGCAAATACATTTTTATTTTCTGCCCAAATTACTCTGGTATATATCAGGGTATTACACTAACCTGTACAAAACAAGATCTCATTCCCTATTCATATATAATTCCATGTAATTATGCTGTTTGAATAAACTGACCAAACAGGTTAAAGAGTGTGCTACAGAAAATACAAATTTTATACCAAATAAACATTTCTTCCTTTGGTCTCACACAGAAGTTGAAGTTTATAAAACTCAGCCAATATCATCCTTTACCCTGTATCCTGATTTACCAAAGTCTTAATCAGATCAACTTCATTCATATCACTAATTGAAGCCTGATCTCTTTTGTAGCTTCTTTAACAGTTGCTGTATGGGGGATTGCTGACTTTCACAGCTGCAGAACTATGAAACTCTGAGACTCATGCATCACACAGACACCCAAAGTTCCCAGGAATGACCAAGTTATACACCAAGAGCTCCCATCTCAAAATTTTAAAATAACAGTTATAACTTGGGAATAGATGTGACTGCTGGAAGAGCTTACAATCTAAGAAACTTTACAATAAGCCTTATTGAACATTCTGTTCTCCTTAATTGCCAATTCACCAATCGCTGCCCACATTCTATCCCCAGATAACCTATGTTCTCAAATTCAATTCTCAGAATTTGCACATTATAGTTAGTCCATATTAGTGTGGCATTATAATATCTGTCTTCTTGTTTCTGGCTTCTTTCACTGAACATACTGTCCAGAAGTTTCATTCACCTAGTTGCATGCTTCATAACTTCATTCCTTCTTGCAGCAGCTCAACATTCCATTGTATGTTTACAACACAGCTTGCCCTTCCACTCATCAATCAATGTACCCTGAAGCCACCTGAATGCACTGCAAGTCAAGGATGCTGCCTCAATAAATACCACTGTACAGATGCCCATTTGTGTCCCTGCTTTCAGTTATTCCAAATATATATATCTAATGACAGGGTTGCAGGATCGTATGGCAACCTGATACTTAGCTTCCTGTGGAGCCACCAAACTGCCCTTCAGAAGGGCTGCAGCATTCTACTTCCCTCCCAACAGTGACTCTCTTCAAAATTTCTCCAATACTTGTATCTTTCTGTTTCTTTTTTAAACAATTTTATTCACACACCATACAACGCATCCTAAGAAACAATCAGTGGCTCCCAGTCTAATCACATAGTTATGCTTTCACCACCACAGTCTATAAGAGAATATTTCCATTTCTCATGCAAAGAAAGAAGAGGAAGAACAAATGAACAGTAAAAAAATTAAAAGGAGAAACAACAACAACAATTAACACTAGGAACCCCATACCTCTCCCTTATATCCTCCTCTTATTGACATTTAGCTTTGGAATATTGCTTTTTTTTTTTTACAACTGATAGAAGCATATTACAATGTTACTGTTCAGTATAGACCCTAGTTTGCATTGATTGGATTTTTCCATATACCATCCTATCTTTAAAACCTTGTAATGTTGACATTCATTTGTTCTCCCTCACATATAACTTTCTTATCTTTGTACAGTTAATCACCATCATTTCTTTTCTTATCTTCTTTTAGTGTTCTCCTTAGTATGTCTTGTAGGCAGGTCTCTTGTTCACAGACTTTCTCATTGTTTATTTGTCTGAAAATATTTTAGACTCTTCCTCATTTTTTGAAGGATAGTTTTGCCAGATATAGAATTCTTGCTAACAGTCTTTCTCTTTCAGTATCTTAAGTATATCATACCATTCCTTTCTCACCTCCATGGTTTCTGTTGAGAAATCCACACATAGTCTTATTGAGCTTCTCTTGTATGTGATGAATTGCTTTTCTCTTGCTGCTTTCAGAATTCTCTTTTTGCCTTTGATACTTGACAATCTGATTAATAAGTGTCTTGGAGGTCTATGTGGATCTATTATCTTTGGGGATTGCTGTGCTTCTTTGATCTATAATTTTATATCTTTCTTAATAGATGGGACATTTTCAATAATTATTTCAATTATTTTTTCTGCCCTTTATTTTTTCCTTCTGGGACACCCATAACATGAATATTTGTGCACTTCATGTTGTCATTCAATTCCCTGAGACCCTGATCTATTTTTCCATTCTTTTTCCTATCTGTTCTTTTGTGTGTAAGATTTTATATATTCTGTCCTCTATTTTACTAATCCATTTTTCTGCCTCTTCAAATCTGTTTTTTTTTTTTTGTATGCTGTATGGCAAGGTCATATTTCA
The DNA here is from genome assembly GCA_004026745.1 of Myrmecophaga tridactyla. Lineage (NCBI taxonomy): Eukaryota > Metazoa > Chordata > Mammalia > Pilosa > Myrmecophagidae > Myrmecophaga > Myrmecophaga tridactyla. The sequence continues at coordinate 10,697 of PVIY010009100.1, forward strand.
TTCTTTTTCCATATGAGTATCCCATTATTTCAGCACCATTTGTTGAATTTTTGTTTGTTTGTTTGTTTGTTTGGGGAAGTACATGGGCCGGGAATTGAACCCGTGTCTCCCACATGGCTGGCAAGAATTCTACCTCTGAACTACCCTTGCACCCCCTCAAATCTGGTTTTGTATGTCTCTATTGTGTTGTGCTGTTCATTCTCATAAATTTTACCATTTGTTTTTTCAAGCTTTCAAGTTCTTCTTCATGGTCGCCCAATGTCATCTTTATAACCTTCATCTTTTTTGCCATATCTTTCCTCAACTTGTTGATTTGAATTAGTTTTGTTCAAACATCTTTAATTAGTTGTTTCAATTCCTGCATCTCATTTGAAGTGTTAGCTTGTTCCTTTGGCTGGGCCACATCTTCAAATTCTTCTTGGTATGACTTGTGTTTTGCTGCTGATGTTTAAGCATCTGATTTCCTTGATCAGTTTATTCTGGAGATAGTATTCTCTCTTTTATCTAGACTTTTCTTTTTGGTTGTATTTGGTCTTTATCTGTTCTTTGGCATGCCGTTCAACTTATTCTAGACATCTAGTATATCTTCTGCTGAATTGATGAGAATTTTTCAGCTCTTGTTTTCCTGGTTCTTGCTCTGCCTATATGGAACCTTTCTTTTTTTTTATTTTTTTATTTTGAGGAGGGTCTCCCCAGTCAGATTTTCCCAGACAAGTCAGGCCCATGTCTCAAGAGGATTGTCTAATCAGTATCAAGTTTCCCTGAGGATGAAGCCCAGTGGGTTGCCATCTTTCCTGAGAAGCTTCTTGACTCTGTGCTTTTCCTATCCTGTCCAGCAGGTACAGCTTGTCAAGTTGCAGTTCCCCCCAGTGTTAAAGTGTTGTGGTACTTTAATTCTCAATAGACCCTGTATCTGCCAATGTGTGGTTGAGACCGAGGCTCATTCTTTGACTGAGAGTCCCTATTTGTGCTGGGACCTGTCACCCCCTTTTCTTGGGGAAGATATGCCCTGTAGGGAATTATCTTCTTCACTTGACTAAATACTTCGTCCCTCAGACATACCTTAGATCTGCTCTTGCCTCTGTCATTGCTGACACTTGAAAATGCCTGAGACTTTTTTTTAAATTGAGCTGCTAAAAAAGTTTTTAAAAAGTCATTTTCAGAGCTGGTCCCCAGCTTCCACCCCTGGGGTTCACCAATCAATAGCCAGAGTTGGTACCTGGCTCTATGTGCCCCTTTTCTTGGGTCACAGCCCTTTTCCAGTATTCTGAGCTCAGTGGACTCCAAAAGTGTCTGTTTTTGTTGCTGTTGTTGTTGTTTTTCCTCAGCCGCACCTCCTTTCTGAGAGAGACACCAGGGTTCCTTCTGTGCTTGCTTGAAGTTTATCTGTGCTCAAGCTTGTATTCAGCAGTCTGAATTTGTGCTTGCTTAAGCTCTCTTTGCCCTGTTCCTAGTAGAGACTGCTTCTTTTTCCCATAGGGAAGTGACTCCAAAACAGCCTGTTATGCCAGTGGGGTGGGGAGGACCAGTCTCCACAGCTTAGGAGACTTTACTTACAGTTCTGTGCTGTGATCTTGCCCCTTCCACCCATTCCAGACAGGTGGACAATGTGCGCCCAGCCAGTAAAGTCCCCCATACATTTGTTCCAGATACTTTCTGACTATTAACTACTGCCCTAGAGTACTAACTAAATAACACACTTCCCTGTGCTGCCATCTTGCCTCACCTGACCCAGTCCAGTTTTAACATTATGATTATATTTTGGTACTACATTTCCTATTTGAAAAACTTCGCATTTTTAAAGCAATTTAAACTTTATATCTTTTCATAAACTCATTCATTCATTCATTCATTGTAGGCACCCTGTTTCAGGCGCTTAGCTTATCAATATAATCACAATCTTGTATTTAAGAAAATACATGAAACAGCCAGAAATCATAGTGTCTAAAACTGCGACAGGGAATGTAATTAGCAGGATAATAAGAGAGCAAAGAGTTGAGAAAATTATTTGGAGAACAGCCACATTTACAGGAAGAAAAGAAGAATCAGATTAGTGACAGAGACAGAGATACAATCAGAAAAAGAAATGATGAGTTAGGGTTTTTTTGCTTTTTTTTTTTGCATCATGGAATGTACAATCTGAACTGAATTTTGACCATTCGTTAGAATAACTAGGTAGAGTAAGGAGTAATAGAGTAAGGATTTTAATATTCAGCCACGCTGTTCTTTAGCACAGAAACACTTTGGGGTCAAGGTGGATGAAGAGCATTTAAAAAGTCTAAATGTTTTTAGTTCTTCTGGTGCTAACTTTCCTAACGGCAATCCCATCCTTTTACATGTTTTTCTCAGTTTATTGTTTCTTGTCATCATCGATGACTGTCTCCCCCTCTGAGAGATAAGAATGTGTCTACTTATAGCACTGCTAACTTCCATGTCTCACAACTTTTGGTTATTCTTTTCTTTTGTAATACCATTGGTTACCCTTGCAATTTAAATCATATTCTTAAATCACTGCTCATTTGGTTAACCTTAGAAAATAACAGGGAGTTGAGTTTGTCTTGCTTAAATCTCTCTCTAGTTTTGTACCCACAATCTGATACCTATACTTTACTTCTTACACTATTAAAGCTGATGGATTTACATTTATCCTGTCTATAAGGTATATGTATGTCAAGTGAAAGGGACTCCACTTAATCCATTTAAACCTTGGTAAGTATCTCCTAGAGTTTGGAGAATATGGTGGGCCAGAGTCTAACTCACACCTGAACAGATCTGTAAATGGCAAGCTCTTTGATGTGCTGTAAGTAAACCTGACCTAGGCAAAGAGAAGCTTTAACTCTGTCTGAAGCCTAGAGACTTTTACAACATTATTCTTATCTGGAGTTATTAATAACAGACTGAGGATTTTCTCTCTCTCTGTTTGTGTGTGTGTGTGTGTAAGGGGGCGAGGAAGAAGGAGGGAGGGAAGGAGCGACCAGATGTCATTTTATTATTTGAAAATGACTTTGAAAGTTATGGGAAGTCCCCCCAAAGCACACACACTATTAGCAGAAGACTAGCCCCTTGGCTTGAATTTATAAGGGCAGGGAGTAAATAAATAAAATAATCTTTTCTCACTTATCCAACCTATTGATTACAGAAATATAACATGTGTTAGAAGGTAATTGACTAGTACAGAGAAGCTGAGGTTGCACTCTTGTATAAAAATAACTGTTAACTGGAGATGGAATGTCTTTAGAAATACAAATGATGCTTAGCTTCACACCAGTCTTCCTGAACTGGTTTCAAGAGGTGAGGCCCAGCATTTTGGTATTTTGGAAACAACCTTTGTGTTTTTGATATACAGTTCTGGTTGTTTAAAAAAGTCAGAGATGAATATTAAAATTATTTTTACCAATTACTAAGCCTTCTCTCCTCCTGGCCAAATACCTGAAAATATTCATGCCTATTCTTTAGCATGATAAATAATACATATCAAATAAAGTTATGAATAATATATTTACTACATCTACATTGCACATATTGAGAGCTGCTGTATATGATAACATCAAAAACAACCCCCTAAAGAACATGGCAGAGAGATGTGATTGTTGTGCAACTGTCATTGATGTTTAGTTTTCGCAAAGGTTTTTATGAAAAATTTTATTATTTAACATTTCTTAGGAAAAGTCTTATGAATTAGACATATATTAGAATTCTGCAATTCCAAGCTAACAGAAGATAAAACCAAAATTAAGAGAATTTAATGTAATCAAGCCCACTTGCGCGTAGAACATTTTGCCTCAAGAATTTTAACCACCCAACTTTGCCTTCCATACCTGTGCTTCATTCGGGATCATTAAGGACATTTGAGAAACATGAAATGTTTCAGGTTTATTCCTATCTCAATCCCTGTTTGCTTGGTATTACATAAGGATAATTGACATCGACAATAACACGATATTAATCCTAATAAGTAGCAAATATTCTTAATTCACTGCAATAAGGAAAAGCTATGGTAGTGATTCAAAAGTGGTTTGTAAGGATGGTAGCCTGCTCTTAGATTTCAATTTACATGATTGACAGTTTTTTCAAATACTCGACAATTCATATAGACAGAAGCAGATGGGCCATCTATTTTCAAGTTTCTAAGCTCTTTATAGCTCAGACATATTTTTGATAACCAAAAGTAGAGGCGGAAAATGACAATCCCCATATAGGGTTTGCATCCTTATTGTCTCCCTCTCAAGGTTAAACTTTCTTGTAGAAGAAGATCCAACCATTTTTAGCAGAAAATAGAGCAGAAAATAGCTTGTTTCCATTTTTACACTCTGTATGGACTTATTCTGATTCATGCAGAACTATTCGGAGAAATTCCATTGATCCCAGTTTCCAAAGCAGATTGAGAAGCAATAGGAGAGAATCTCTGCAATCAATCGAAAATGTCACCATGTCCTCTGAGCACATGATTTCATTCCATTACTATATATATATATATGTGTATACATATATATATATATATAATTATTCCCCTAAAGAAACAAGGTGTTATGTCATGGTGAAATTTGTGGTGCCGCTGAGTAACTGTAGGGTAGAGCGGAAAATTGCCTCTACTACTTCTGTTTCTATCACTTAACATGTCTTTAAGCTGCAGCAAATATCAAAAAGTGGTGTTAAACATTAAGATTCTTGGGTTATTCAAGCATAGTTCTCTTCTGTTGTCTACAACCCTGCATGTTACAAATCTTCAGACCCTACCAAACCAATTTCTCAGAAAAAAAAATATATATTACCCACAAAAGTTCTCTCTGAACTAAAGTGAATATTTAGACAAATACAGATGTAGATGAAATTAAATAACTTTATACATTTGTCTCTTCTTTATGAGGATTTCCTTGTATTATGGAGGTCTATTTTTGACAAATTTCAAATAAGCTTCTGAGATTTTTATCTGCCCTCACATAGTAGTACAGAAAGCAAACAGCCTTGATTCGAAAATGCACCTGGTTGTATTAGTATCAAGCATGCAGTCTTACATACCCTTCCTTATTTTTTTGATGGCCTTCCCAGATATTTGTTTCTCTTTTGAACTGAATTCATGTTATCTCCAAACCTCACCATTTTATCTGAGCCCAATCTAGATGAGTACTGTGGGGCCCAAGTAAGAGAGGTCCCTTAGCAATTTACCCACTCTCAGGTGAGGTATTATTTTCAATTGTGTTGCTTTCAAATATGTTTAATTCATTGATGAAAACACACAGCTGAGTTTGAACTATGTTACTTTCTTCTACCTCATATCTTTATCCCCTCTCTATTTGCCTAATAAGTAGTGCTCTATGTTCTGTGGGAGTATAAAATATCATTAGGGTTCACTTATTTATGCATGAAACATTTACCATTAACCAGCTAATATATGCCAGCCACCGGGGTAGGACTTTGGAATATTAAAAAAAGTAATAAGACCTGACCCTAGGACTCAACAAATTTATACTATATGGAAATGTGCTTTGATCCAAAAGTTCAAATAATTGTCTAGATTCTTAGTGTTTTCCCCTGTGACATTATAATAAAAGTCATAAAAGTGGCAGTACCTGTTGGGTACATGGTTTCATATGAATACACATTTTTTTCTCTATTACAGAGAAAACTACTTAGCCTAATAGCAAATGGAATGCTTTCTCTTTATTTAAAACATTGGAGAATTAATACTAATAATAAAATGACACCAAATCTGCTTATAAAATTTGATGTATAATCTGCAGGACCACACAAACTAAGCTCTCACCATGTTTGAACTTATCAGTATATACATACATATATATATATATATATATCCATATATGAATATATAAACACTTCAGTAGAATTTGGCTCTCTGCTCTGAAAATCAAACAGTCAAAACAATGCCACTGAATTAAATTTTGTTTGCCACACATATCTATAAATAAAGAATATTTGCAAAGCAAGGAGTATGTATTCTTAATCAACTCAAACTCTCAGGCATACTTCAGAAAATAGGACATTCATGGAGAATCCTTGCTTCTCGGTGTCACTTCATGGTCACTCTTCTAGGCACAACACCTCTGTGCCTTTGAAAGAATGACCTAAAATGAGAGAGGACCGAGGTCATTGAGGAGAAAGGTCAGATCAGACCACTGACTACATTTCGGCTCCTTTCCAGGAACTGAGTACAAATGCATGACTGCTACTCTGACACAGTTCCATAGACTCACCTTACCGTTTGCTCACCACACAAACTGAAGCATTAGATGGTTTATTGAGTGGAGAGAAGAGCACTACAGATGCTTTGTGAATGGGGACCACAATTTACCAGCACAAACAACGTTCTACACAAATTCTACAAACAGCAACTTCCTGGCCCTTAAGGAACTAAGTACAGAGATAATGCATTCCAGGTCTATAAAAACCACAGGACAATGGATTTTAACTACAAATTTCTTCAATGCAATTAAAGATATTGCAGATGGATATTATTTTGACAATAAAACTGGACAGTTTTTACAAAGAACAGCTTTTCCAGGCAGGAGAGTATGTTTTAATCAAATTCCACACTAAAAGTGTATGTACTATAGGCACGATTCTAAAGTAAAATGTAAAAGCAGACTTCCTTTAAAAAATTTACTGTTTGGTATTCCCTAAGTGACTGTGAAGTCCCCTTTTCAGAAGAGATTCGACTCAGAAAGAAAAGATTGATGAAATGTGGCAGGCCAGCATCAAGGCTGTGGGACCATTAATTTAAAATGCCTTTTCCTTTCATCCTCTGGTGTAAATTGCTGAGCAATCATCATTTTTCTTTAGCTTTTGCTTCTGGTGATAGAGTTTGTGTCATGCCAGGATCATAGTTCCCTGACATTAATTATGAACCACTGAGATCTACTTTTTTTTACCTCATGCCCATGAGGGCAAGTTCTATGGGGAGATAGGGGATAAACTTGGATACACGAACTCTTCTTGCAGAATTTCATTTCAGCTCTCACTTTACAAACCAGTGCTTGATGTTTTTTTTCATTTTAAAAGCTATAAAGAGGTCATTGCTGCAACCGGGGACACATATTGAAGAATTCAGAAACAGATTAGTGATATAGAAAAAAAAAAAAAGACGTCCCTCAACAGTCTTCCCTTGCGGGTACCTCAAAGTCAAGTTCAGAACAACCATCAGTCTTCATCCAGCATCTATACATTCAAAGATCACACAATCTATGATAGACAGTTGGAGAAGACAATCAAGTGACTACCTATTTTTGCAAGTGTCCTGTAAATCTGAAAAAGCTTCAAAATAAAAAGTCAAAAAACAAAATTACCGAAGGCTGCTTGCATGCAACCCAATCACATACATGTACTCTTAAAAATATATAATTTTAATTTCTATCTATTTAATTTCTATTTCTATTTTCATTTTTTAAAATATATGGATAAAATATTAACACATTACTAGTAACTATTTAGAAAATTTCCTTTGAGCTGCAGCAGACATGTACAATTTCATGGCCAGAGCACTTTGGAGTAGTTTGGGCATTTTCTCATAGTGTGCCTTAGAGTACATGTGATAATGCTGGGGGGTCTAAATATATTCTGCACCCTTAGTGTCCCCACATTCCATTCTCTTCTGGCACAAGAGAGTTCACACTGCACCATGGCTCTGTGTTTCCTGCTCCTCAATAGAATCTGAGCATTTTGAGGACAGGGCTGGGTCTTATTTCCGGTGCCACTCACATGACCTAGAACAGAACATGGTATTATATAGTCTTCATCTAGTGACACCAAAGAATATATTTTTAAATAATAATAGAGATAAGAATGAATATAAAACAAGAAAGCACGAGGGCAGAATTAGGACTTACATAATAATTTCTACAAAGGACAGACTTTTTGCTTCTTTTTTTATGGTAAAATATTTGTTAACATAAAATTTGCCATTCTAACCATTTTTAAGTACACAGCTCAGTGGCATTAATTACATTTACAGTGTTGTACAACCATCACAACTATCCAGTTCCAATTTTTTTCTTTACCCCAAATACCCAGTGCTCATTAAGCAATAGCAGTCTATTTCTCTCTCTCCCATTCCTCTGGAACCCTCTAATTTACTTTCTGATTCTATGACTTTGTCTAGTCTAGATATTTCACATACATGGAATCATATCATATTTATCTTTTTGCATCTTGACATTTCACTTAGTATAATGTTTTCAAAGTTCATCTATTTTGTGGCTACCAGGATGACTAGTAAAGACAGAGCATAACAAATGTTGGCGAGGCTATGGAGAAACTGGAACCCTCATACATTGCTGGTTGGAATCAAAATTGGTGTAGCCTCTGTGGAAAACAGTTTAGTGGTTCCTCAAAAAGTAAAACTTCGAATTATCATGTGACCCCACAATTCCACTTATAAGCATAGCCCCAAGTCATAAAAAACAGCGACTCAAACAGATATTAGTACATGTATGCTCATACCACTATTATTCACAATAGTCGAAGGCAGAAACAACTCAAATGTCCATCAACAGATTAATGAATAAACAAAAATGTGATATATACATATAATAGTATATTATTCAGTCATAATAAGAGAACAAAGGACGCATTTGATAAAAAAGCAAATGATGGCCCTTGTTTAAGAAATGAATTTTTATTTACACAAATAAGTTTAAGGACAAAATTTCCATTGTAGGAATCCAGAAAGAGAGGAAAGAGGTAGCTAGATTGCTGTACACAAGAGGCTAACAAGAATTTTGGTGTTGGAATTTAGAACTAGAAATGGAGGAAGAGTCTGGAGAGCCTCAGAGAATGGCAATAAACTGGGGCCAGAAGAAAACAAAATCTGTAAGAGGTTCTCTCTGGCATGGAACAGATGAATTTTTAAAACAGCAATAGCTAATATCAAATTCTAAGTTGTGTCCAAACCATACAGTGCTATATCCTGCCTCTTATTGCCTTAAATGCATTATACAACTTTGATTACCACGACATTGATTGTGTCTTTAGAGGTAAGAGGAGGCCAAGATGTGCACGAATGCCAGATGGGATGACGCTACGGGGAAGCAGGGACAGAAAAGCCTTGGTGTGGGGTTAGGAACTTGGCAGAATGAAGGTATCAGAGCAAGAGTTAATGGAGAGAAGTGACAGCATTCAGAGAACTCTTGGACTTATTCTTGAGGCTATCCTAGAGTAAGTAGCATGGGGCTTCTAACTATTTTTGTTGAATATTAAAAATGTGTTTTCAGGAAGCTGGAAGCTTCAGGGACAGTGAGCTACAGACACTTGTATTACAAATAAATGAAAACTTCTAGTCTGAGAAAGATTGAATATCTTGGAGGCTATTCAGTGATTGACAAAGCATTCCCCTGATCTGAACCCACATGCTTTTCAAACTGATCATTAAAAGGATTTATATAATGCATTGATAAGGTAATATAAGACACTTGAATAATCCTCTTCTTAAAGTACATTTGAAAGAGTAAACTTGCCATAAACACTGACAACACATGAAACATTGATTATTAGGTAACAAGAAAAATCTACGAATCTTTCTCGGATTGAAGGAAAACAATTCAGAGAGAGTGATTTTGGTACGTAAATGAGAAATAACGAAACAGACAACCTCTGGAATGATGGAACTCACAAAATAGTAAAAAAAAAAGCTGTACTCATAAGGCTGGTGAACAATTCTCACTAGGAAAGATATGAACTCTTTTGCAGTCAGAGATGAAGTAAGCCCTGGGAGGATATTGCATATCTATCTAGGAACCAAGATCCCGCTTTCAAGGATTTCATTTGAATCATAATTTCTCTTTGGGCAGACAGTATGCAAGAAAGTGCCTGCCTTTCCACTTTTTAGATCAATGCAGAATCTAAAGGGTGCAGAAGTATCCCTCCCAATACCATCATTTATCTACATTTCTCTTGGGCAAGTGACAGATAACAACATAAACATCCTATCTAATAAAAATCTGCTTCTAAAAAATAAAGTTACTGTTAGGTGTGATATTAAATCTACCAGTCTCCAGAGATGGATGGAAGGCCAACTCTGTGTGTCTAACCTAAAGTCGAAACCAAAAATATAATGATCACACATGGTAAACCACAAGGTGACCTGCCATTTTAAGAGTATCACATATCTTGGAGTGACCAGAAGAGAACAGCATAGAGCACATGCTATGATGCCTGCAATATTTTATGATGACATCTGTGGATAACTCTAAGTATCACACACCTAGCTATTATTTCCAGCAAGAAGCCAAACAGCGATTATATTAATAAAGTAGGATATCTGAAAATGGTTTCATCTCTGAATAAAATATATAGCATGAGCATTGGAATTATTCTCTAATTGTGTAATTTGCTCATATGTTTGATGGAATATCCATTTTTATGAACAATTTTCAGGGTGATAAACCTTTTGGTTATTCTATATTTTTATGGCATTTGGATTCATTGAATTTACAAAATAAAATATTCATTTGAGAGAACTGCAGACACGTGAAGACAAGTCACTCTCATCATTCACTGAATGATTTCAGATCCAGTGGGCTTCAATGGCTCTTCTTTTCTGTGACAAATATTCATGGTGCTTGTCTTTGAGTTGGTGGCTTTTACTGTTCAGAAATCTAGAATGTAATCATGTGATGTCAGAGTCATGTATGCTGTGGGACACGATCTGTCTTTAATAAATGTTAAGTCAGATGGTTTTCCATACAGAGTAAATATATAATTGTGGAATATAAATGGCTTTCTCTCTCTTTCAGATAGTTATGTGTGTGTGTTTAAGGACCCAGCATAAGAAGAAAAATTAAATAGCTGAATGATATCTTGATTTAGACTTGAATTTCATTATCTACGTGATGTTGGGAAAATTTTTAGTTCAAAATAATAAGTAGATTTTTTTCCCAAAATCCCATCTGCCTAAAAGCCAGATTCCTTCAAATAGAAAGAATCTTCTAAAAAACTTGAACAATTTAGTTGCAATTCTCTTTCACATATAATGTGGCAATACCCAAAAGACATTTTTATCAAGGGATTAGAGACCTTGAATACTCCCTTACTTCATTTATATGTTTGATAATTTTTGCAATTAAGTAACATGCCATTCACACACATAAACACACACACACGCGTGCGCGCATTAGTCTTCAGGTAGTATTTATATGACAATGCTCTATGAGGGCATGACTGTACTTGAGGTTATACACATTAATTCACTTTTGTATCTTTATTTTTCTCTCTGAAATAAGCACATGTAGACGTCAAAAGTACTATTCTCATAAAAATCATAATGCAGTGGTATTGAAACAAAGATTTACTAAGCACTAAATTGGGAGGGAAAGAAAAACAAGGTTTAAAATAACCCAATGAATGTAAGCTTTGAGTATATTCATTTATTATTCCCGTGAAATAGTTGTCCTTGACAAACATTAACTTTACTAAAGAAAATAGGAACATAAAGCACCAAAAGACCTGGAAGCTTCATGCTTAAAATGGACTTCCTTCTATGAACACTCAATATTACTGCTGAGTCACAGGCTGAGAAAATGCAAAGTGATATGTTAAAAGTTCAATTACTGAGTTTTCACTCACTTGCAATTCAATGTGTTTCAAAGGAAATTTTTTTGCAATATGAGAGATCAGTAGAATATCAGTACTCCTGTTTTTTAGGCAATATTTACCTCCTTGAAAAAAAAAGTTCTAATCAATACAGCATGAATGAAAGAATGCAGAGAATGTATAAGAAGTTATACCTGCATGACACAAGAACAGTAGTAAAAAAAGGGAACACAGTGCTATTAGCCTTTATACAGAATTTTAGAGAAACTTTGAATGGCATGGTCATATCAACATGCTTTCCATAATATGAGGTGACATTTATAGAGTTGCATGAATTTCATAGCATCGTGTTCATAATGAATTCCAGTGGGAAGTGAAATTACATGCATAATATTTCCTATATCTTCCATAATATCTTCTTCTATTACACAAAAAAACTTTGCCCATGTACAGGCAGATCAATTGAGAACCATTTTTTGTTCTTTTAGACTACTTTAACTTAGTAAACCTCAAGTTTATATGGTAGAATGTTTTCTAAAACACGAGATATTTGCACATTCTTTACTTTTAAATATAAAGTTATATCCTTTATACTATGGAAATGGAGTGTATTTTGTTACAGGTTAAAGCTTTATAACAATGTCAGTGAGATAACACTGTTGATGTGAAAGATACGTAGAACAGAGATTTAGAAGCATTCCCATTATTTTTTTCCTTTTAAATCAGATCATATGATACAGACTATGCAGTATCCTAGAACAAAGGAATATGAGGAAATTGAAGATGCTCTCTGCCATTTTTCAGTTAGGACCCTACCGTATTCAGCTTCTATCACAGAAACATAAGTACAAGAACCAAACAAAATATTTTAATTAAAACAGGCTGGTTATTAGTCAATGACTAGACATAATTCAGCCAATCACTTTGAAATTTTAATCCAGGACTACAAAAAACCAAGAGACATCTTGACAGTGAAAAAATTATTGATTGATACAGTTTTCTGACTGAGAAGAGTCAGTGTCAGAGGATTTATAATATCAAATTGATGAAATGGATTTATCTGAAAAAAATAGATAAGAAATAGTCTGTCACAAGACACTTCTGAAGAGATAGCTATATGAGGAAAATGCTCTGTTTGATTCCTTGCATGTGTGTGTTTATAGTAAGACTAATTTTTTTAGAGCATGTTTAGAGCTACTGAAATAGAGCTACTGAAAAATTGAACAAAAAGTATGGAAAGTTCCCATATATGTTTCCTCTCCTGGACACAGATTCCCTCGTAACTAACATCTTGCATTAGTGTGATACATTTAATGAACCATTATGATGTATTATTATGAACTTAAATCCATAGTTTACATTAAGGTTCATATTTTGTGTTGTACAGTTCTATGGGTTTTGATAAAACAATGTCATGTATAAACCATGATGGTAGACTACAGAATAATTTCACTGCCTTAAAAAGTTCCCATCCTTCACCTATTGATCCCTTTCCCTAATCCCTGAACCCCTGGCAAACACTGATCATAAAATGTCATATAATTGGAATCATACAGTATGTATGTAGCCTTTACAGACTGGCTTCTTTCACATAGAAATATGCATTTAATGTTACTCCATCTTTATAGTGTTTGATAGATCATTTCTTTTTATCTGAATAATACTCCATGGTATGGATGCACCAGAGTTTGTTAATCCATTCACCTGCTAAAAGCTTTAATCTTGGGTACTTCCAGTTTGGTATACTTATGAATAAAGCTACAAAGACCATTATTGTGCAGATTTGGGTGTGAGCATAAGTTTTAAACTGAATAAATAATGAGGGGCACAATTGGTGGATCCTTGGTACAATGACGTCTACCTTTATAAGAAAATGCCAAAATATCCTTCAAAGTGATGCTCATTTTTTCATGCCCATCAGCAATGAATAAGAGTCTCTGCTGCCCATATTCTTGATAGCCATGGAATTGGTTCCATTAAATAATGTTAATAAATCCATTAAATACTTCCATTAAATAATGTTATTCCATTAAATAAAATAACATGTCTGCTATTTTAAAAATTATTTTAGGCATTTTAATAGGGCAATGGAATTTCATTGTTGCTGTGATTTGTGATTTCCTTATAACATATTATATCGAATGTCTTTCCTTAAGTTTATTGCCGTTTGCTTATCTTTTCTGGTGAGGTATCAGTTCAGGTCTTTTGCCCACATTCTGTGTGGTTTGTTTTCTTATTGTTGAGTCTTGGTATATTGGGTACAAGTTCTTTATCAAATATGGATTTTACAAATATTTCCCCCATTCTCTAGGTTGAATCTTTATTCTCTTAATGTTGTCTTTTTAAGAGCAGAAATTTTTAATTTTAATAAAGTTCAAATGATCATTTTTTTCTTTTATAAATTGGGCTTTTGGTGTTGTATCTAAAAACTCATCACTAAACCCAAGGTCACCTAGATTTTCTCCTATGTTATCTTCTCTAAGTTTTATAGTTTTGTTTTATAGTTATGCTATTGACCCATTTTGAATTAATTTTTATGAATGGTTTACATCTAGATTCATTTTTTGTATGTGGATTGCAGTTGTTCCAGAACCATTTGTTGAAAAGACTATCCATTCTCCATTGACTTGCCTTTGCTCCTTTACTGAGGATCAGTGGACTCTATTTGTATGCCTATTTCCAGGCTCTCTTTTACATCCTACTGCTCTATGTGTCTATTCCTTTCCTAATACTACACTGTCTTGATTACTATAGCTTTATTGTATGTTTTGAAGCCAGGTATTATCAATCCTTTTATATAGTCTATGATTCTCTTTAGTTACCATTCTCTCCAGTTTTGAGAACGGTGGATTTCCCTGTGATCTCAACTATCTGTTGTGTCTTTCAAAATGCTGGTTTATATTTTGTTGAGCGTTTTTCTTGTAGTAAGGACAGGTGTGATAACTTGCAGGCCCTTTACATGTCAGAGCAGTAGCTGGAAGCCATTCCTTGGTATTTCCAGTGCATGAAATTCAATTCACTTGGCAGTGTTAATAGTTTAATTGAAAATATATTTTTGTTGGAATTGGATAGAATGTAAAATTATGGAAAGGAAAAACAAATTTCAAAAGCTAGTAAATAAATTAGAATCAATTGGAGTTTGGATTACAAGAAAAGATATGAATATGGCAATGAAAGCTACTCTATATTTCAAGGTCAATGGCTTTCTGCTGTAGCTAGAAATACTTTTAGGTAGTCTTTGCTTTTTGTTTCTATTGATTTAATGGCTTCTGGATAAAATATGGCTCCAAAAAAGTCTTAAAGCTTTTCATGAAGATCAACAAAATATAACACTTTCTTAAGGGAAAAACTGAGTTACTCTCTTTGCAGTGAAAGACAATCGCTATTTCACATAGAGCACATCACTTAGAAATATGTGCCTTTTTACTGAGGACTCAGAACTTGTGGAGTACTTCATGGACAATATATTGTTTCAGAGAGGTCTAAGCAGCATAGCCAAAACATGAACTCCCCAGTACAATAATGCTTATAAATTTCAAACTATTAACTGATAAAGATTTTTTTTTTTTGCATGGGCAGGCACTGGGAATGAAACCCAGGTCTCCCACAGGGCAAACAAGAATTCTGCCACTGAGCCACAATTGCATCACCCAATATCGCTTTTTAAAGTATTTATCACAGTTATTTAAAGAAGAGCTCATTATTCTAAGATTTACTTAAAATGACTTTGTTTTCCAATCTTCACGCTGTATCTAACAATTCCTATTAGAATAAAACTACTCATCTTAAGGAAATACTTTCTCAATATAACTAATAAAATATGCCCACTTTGCAAATTAAAAAACTGAAGAGTGATGATAAGTCAATAAACCAATGTTAAGAATTTAAACTCTCATCTTTTGCCTATTACACTTATCTAAAGAGTGAAGTTTGTTAGTGAAGGTAATAATTTTCCTGGGGAAGACAAAGCTGGATATACTGTACCAGATGATCACAAAGACCATAAAATTTAAGCCTTTCTCCTTTTTTCAGTTAGCTATTTCCAGAATACATTATTATTGGTATTTTGCAGGATGACAGTTGCATTCAATATCTTTGCTCATGGAAAAAAGTAAAAATAAAATGCGCATGTTTTACAAAGTGTCCATCTTATAGCATGGTACTTGTCATCATTGGGGAGAAAAAGAAAATTTAACTTTTTGAAAAAGAGATGCAAATATCTCTAAATGAGCTTGAAAGTTTATATTCATTAAGATCATGAAGTATATGGTTGTCATTTCTTACTGATATGTTTCAAGCCTGGTTTGTGCTAAACTATTTTTAGAGTAGCATAGTAAACAAGAGTAAGAAAGAGTGACAGCGTGAAGAAATTCACATTCTTATTTTGGATGAAATGGCTATAAAGTGAGAAAGACAAATTACTTTTTTCCAGCTCTTCTTGTGGGAAAAAATCAATTTTTATTCATTTTAATAATGCAGTTAAATTGAAAATAAAACCAGGAAGTTAAACATGTAGATCCAACACTTCTGAGTTTTTCTCAATAGATTTATGTTTTTTCTTATAGGGTATAAACTATAAACATTTTGCTTTTTCAACTTTAAAATAAAATTACAATAATATTCAAAGTGGTGCACACATATTAATATAGCATTCACCTCAAGGACTGTATCCAAAGGAAATAATAAGGTTTGTACATGAAATAGGTACACAGAGATATCCACAGAGATGATATTTATAAGAAAGAAAAATAGGCAGGTATAAAAATGTTTAACAACAAGGGATTGGATGTGAAAATATGTCATATCCATATAGCAGAGTATGATACACTCACAATAAATCATGTTGTAGTACAATATATATATATATATATATTGATATCAGGAACATATAAAATCACCCCTTCTTTCCTTTGGGAAACATAAATGACCTTTTTGTTTTTTGCAAGTCAGGTCCTCTTTTTCCCCAGGGACTTTTGAAGGATTCTTGTTATTCTATGATCTGATACTTTTCTAACAGCACACTCTACCTAATAGATAACCTAGCTCTTTTATCCAAAATTCACTCAGCATTTATTTATTGAACACTTTCTCTGTTAGGTTACTCTATTCAATGAAGATACAGAGGTATGCTCCCTATTTACATGGAACTTAAATTTTAGTTTGACAGTGCATGAAGGGGCAGAAAGAGAAAATTGAAACTGATAATAAATATACAAATAAAACCTACACAGTAATTTTAAATGATGTTGTATGCTATGGGAAAAAAAGGAGAAAAAATAGGGCCAAGAGAAAGGATAAGTGTTGATCAAGAGGGTTATTTAGAGAGGATAGGCAGGGATGATCTACCTGAGAAGATATTTTAGCTGAGGACGGTGAAGATCAGAGAAATAAGCATTCTAGATTGTGTTCAGCCCAAGAGCCCTGAATCAAAAATGAGTTTGACATGCTCAAAGAACAAAATAGGAAGAAAGAATTGTGAATTGCTCTTATTGAGCAGAAGGGAAAATAATAGATGATGAATTGGAAGTGGAAGCCTCCTGCTAAATAATGCAAAGCCTTTAGATCACGATAAAGTGAAAAATTAGAACAAAATTAAAGGAGTGGAAAAAACAAAGAAAATGTTCTATGTCTGAACAATTGGACAGCAATTCAATCTCAACAACAGTTTACATTTGGTCTATAGCGGTGGAAAAATAGTGGGACCATGGAACAGGAAATCAGCTTTGCTTAGAAGTGTGTTTGAGCAAGAGTTCACATCCAAGAACCAAGACCCAGGGATGATTTACCAGCACAGCTTACCTCACAGTTCAGTGAGATTCTTCCCATGGCCTGTACTCAGATGTGTTGCCTACAAATTAAGCAGATACAGTACGAACAGGATTCTTATTACATCTGCCACTCTTTCTTCTACCTACTCACTGTATGAGGACTCAGCCCCACCAAAGCTTAGGGAAAGAGCTCAAGTCCCAGTATTTTAGAGACCCACCTTTGTTGTAAACTGGGAAAGACAGATGCAAATATTCGAAATATCTGCAAGAATGAGAGGTTATATGTGTTTTTTTGTTTTATGTTTCTCACTCTAGGGTTTTCCAAGTTTTCTGGCACCAAAGTGTATTATTTTAGTAATTTGAAATAAAAGCTGTTAAAAAAATCAATTAACAAAAGGAAGACTTTATCCTTCCTTAACCTGGGTCAGAATTGCATTTATGAAAGACTGAACATGCTGTTATAATCGGCTATATCAAAATGCTAAAACAGATGGGGATATTGTAACAAAGAAAATCATAAACCAAAATTGTACATGCCAAACCCAAATTGATTTTGTTCTGAACCACATCATTGTAATATGCATTTCCTATTTCCCTAACTTGCACCCAACTCTGGTTATTAGTAACATGCTTCTCTTTTAAAATTAAAAATAGATGAGATTGTCAGTTGAGGCCTCCCTGGTAGACTGCTCTCCAAAAATTCTTAAGTGATCCAGAGAACAACCAGGAGAATGATTGCATAATAAAGACACTAATGAAAATAATTCTACCAGTGTGGATGTGGCAAGCAACCAATCAAACTATGCTGCTATGTGCAAAGTGATCAACAAAGCTACCAAATTTCATAAGACATCAGTTTGAGAATCCAGCTATATAGAGACTGCCAAAGTACATCCACATTTCTCTCTTGCACTCAGGGGCTCTTCCAAATGACATTTCAAAGCTAGAAATGCCATTGCAATGTAGCTAAATGAAGATTCTCCTAAGCATTTGCTTTTCAAGATGTGAATTTCCAGGAATGACATACCACCCACTGCCAGCTGGGTACACATATAAATAAAGAGAAATTTGCCCTCGGATAAGAAAACACTTTTTTGCATACATTTCTATATTTTAAAATTGGAAGTTCATCATTTATTTTTTTTAAAAAATTGTCTTTTAACAACTATGCAGAAACATATTAAAGAGTTCAGGATGTGTCTACATTTGCATTAATTACCTTTTTTTTAATGAGTTTAATGCAGTTGGTGAATGCCTGATGATCATTTTGCTTAGCTTCATATGCAAATTGACTGCATCCATGTTTAAAAGTATGTTAAACTCCTTGAATATAAAAATAATTTTGTTCGTAGAAAATAAGCACATCAAAATAAATCTTTCATATAGTTCTATAAAGAGCTGATAAATTAAATAAATTATTGTTACCATGATCATGGCCAATCAATGGGAAAAGATAAATAATAGACATAACACACATATACATTCACATGTGCACATACAAACCAACACCACGTGTGCACACATGTAAGTATACATACATATATATATATACAACATGTGTATGCACTGCATGTATATATTCTGTTTGTGTATATGTTAATAGCTTTTAATGGACAAAATCAAAGGTAACTTAAAGTGATATAAGAGGTAGGATTCAAATTCGTTTTCTAGCTCAAATAAAAATTATGTGGTGCTAGACACTTCAGATCCATTGAAATCTTTTTGCTATATTAGAGCCATTTTTCTTATTCAACATAATGTAAGCCTTGTATAAATTCCTGCAAATTATAACAATTTTTTAATATTTTGTGCATTAGAGGGATGGCCTTGAAAAACGGACACATTTTTTTTTTTACCTAAATGGACTCTCCTAAGAGCCACATTTGTCTAATTTCTTAGGGATCTCTTTCAAAGGTAACATATGTACAGTAGCTAGAGTAAAAGCATAGCAGATAAACGTAATTCACTTCCCTTTCCTCTTGCAGCTTTGGAGATCCTCTGGAAATTTTAAACATTTCTGAGAAGCAATGATAATTCAAAAAGTATCTACAGAGCATTCACTGTACCCATAAACCACATTACTGACGTTTGTTGGCAATTTTACAGCTCAAAATATGCTTTTATACACATAATCTAATTTTATTCTTATAACAAACACATAGTTTTAAATATGGCCAGTAATTTTTTATAACCTGCAAAGCTTTAAGAAAAGAAAAGGCTTTTCACACATCAATAACATGAATCTCACTACTTTCACTGAATGTCTGTTTACAAATATTTATGAATAGAAGAAACTTACAAACAGAAAGGAAGGGCATTGAGTCCTAAATATTCTGAAGAGGTACAGTCTGCATGTCAGAACATGGGAAGAGATAAGAATCCTGTCTGTGCGTCCAAGGTCTCAGATTTATGCGGTTGTTATTTGGACTCCCAATATGAAATGAGATATTGAATATTTAGGTAGAAAACATTCTTAAGACTCTAACTTAAAAGAGATTCTAGTTGGCTGTCTTGTTGGCTTATTTTTACAAATGTCTTATTGAAAAAGACAAGATAGATGAGGCAACATGTAGATAAAGATACAAAAGACAACATGGAACTATTTCTATTACCATAGATAGAGTATAAGTCCACTGATTGGAGAAAAAAAATAGTCCCCACCAATAACAAACAGATGTATCTGTTCTATTTTTCAGAATATACATCATGAATGATTATTTTTAAAGCTCTGCATGTGGAGATTTCTGTTTCTGCTTAAGATGTAGAAAGTTCTAAGAGATTACTCAAATTTTAACAATAAGTAAAAGCTTGAAAATTTACAAAATTATAACTCTTCTTGAGTCCCTAAGAACACTGAGATTGCTAAGCAAATATAAGAGAATTGAAATCACACAGAATATGTTCTCTCATATGGGAAATTAATTGTTAGTAATTAATAACATAGTTCTAAGTACCCAGGGTCAAAGTAGAAATAAAATGGTAATTAGAACATGTTTGAATGTAAATGAAAACAGAACTTATCAAAACGCATGGGATGCATTTCATTCCCCGCAGTACCTGGGGGAGTTTATTGCATTAAATGTCTGTTGTGGAAAAATGAAAAGGTGCCAAATTAAGAAGCAAAGATTCTACCTTAAACTAGAAAAAGAAAATTAAAACTAAATCAGGCATAAAGAAGGAAATAATAAAGATAAGAATAGAAATCAATGAAATTGCAATAGGAAAAAATTGGTGATACAAAAAGCTGATTCTTTGAAAAAAAATTGATAAAATTGACAAACTCCTAGCCATCCTTGACAAAAAAAACTCTCAATGCCAGGAACAAAATATACTTATCACTTTGGATCTTATAGATATTAAACTAATAATAAAGAAATAATATGAGTGAAGTCTTGCTGAATAATTTCAACAAATTACATAAAATGGAAAAAATTCTTTGAAACACAAAAATCACCACAACTCACTCCAGAACAAATAAATGAAATTAATGTCCCCATAGTGTGGTAGTTAGGTTCAGGTGCCAACTTGGGCAGGTGATAATGTCCAGTTCTGTTTCTATGGACTTAAATCATCAGTATATAAAATGCATCTGAGGCTGATTAAATTTGCATTCAGCTAAAAGACATGCCTTTTGCAGTGAGTGAGGTTTAATTTAATTAGCTGGAGCTTAAAAGAGAGAGGTCAGATGAGCGCTCAGTAGCTCAGCATACCTCATCTCAGCACTTGCACCTCAGCCCAGACGTTTGGAGATGCAAAAAGGAATTGCCATGGGGAAAGCCTTTGGAACCCAGAAGCCAGGAGAGAAGGCCAGCAGATGTCATCATTTGCCTTCCCATGTGACAGAGAAACTCAAATGAAAGCTAGAGGCCTTTCCTCTGAAGAACTATAAATTTTTACCTAAATAAAACCCTGTATTAAAAGCTGATCCACCTCTCATGTATTGCATTCTAGTAGCTTTAGCAAACTAAAACATTTAGTAAAGAAGGGAGAAAATGTGTGTACACAAATATAAGATAAAGAATTGTATCTGAAAGAGGTTAATTATTCTTGCAACACAATAATTATGACAAAAATACAATAACATGGGGAAAATATCTGAATTTATAAAGATTCAAGTAGTAAGTAAATATATAAACATTTTCAACATCATCAGTTATTATAGGGATGCAGACAAAAATCACAATGTGATTTCTCTACATGCTAAAATGGCTAAAACTGTGTATTTTAAAAATGGCAACTCCATTTGGAATATGAACCAACTGGAACTCTTATCCATTGATGGGATGACACAAAATGGTACAGTCACTTTGGAAAATAGGTTGATAGTTTTGTAATGCTAAATAGTTATACATCAAATAACCCTAGATTTTACTCAAGAGAGAAGAAAACTTTTCTATTCAAAATCCTATTTAACATGTGCACACCAGATTTATTCATAATGACTCTAAGCTGAAAACAATGTAAATATCTGACAAAGATGAATAGATATATACATTTTGATATAGCTATATGTTGAAATAGTACTCAGTCATGAAAAAGAACAAACCACTGATTGATACAATGACATAGATTGTAATAGATGTAGTAAAATAAAAATTCCTCAGTCAAAAAAATTTGGAAAATCCTGGTTTGAACAATATGAAACAGATATTTTCTTTCAGGAGTCTATCAAAGTCTCTAATAGGTAAATTTGAATCTCAAAGAATGGACTGTAATACAATCCTATAGTATACAGTAATATTCTAGATAGTGGTTGTATTAGTTAGGGTTCTCTAGATAAACAGAATCAACAGGGAACACTTGCAAATATAAAATTTATAAAAGTGTCTCACGTGACCGCAGGAACACAGAGTCCGAATCCACAGGGCAGGCTGTGAAGCTGACGACTCTGATGGAGGGTCTGGATGAACTCCCTTTCCATCGGCTGATTACAAATGGAATCAGCTGTGGATGCAGCTGACGTGATCATGACCTAATCCTATGAAATGTCCTCATTGCAACAGACAGACCAGCGCTTGCCCAATCAGATAAGCAGGCACCACAACTTGGCCAAGTTGACACGTGTCCCTAACCATGACAGTGCTGAAGTCAAATGTCCTTGAAGATTTTCCTCTAACGATACAGCCCTTTAAGTGTGGGTGAGCCAGTGTGTGTGTGTGTGTGTGTGTGTGTGTGTGTGTAAGGTATTCAAAATGGAAGGTTATGGGTTATAGAGAAAGAATTATCATAAATCAAAATTCTCAATAGCAGAGATCTGTTTTCCTAATGGCATGGACAATATGCTCTCTCTTTTTTATTCCTCATGATATAGTTAAACTCAGTAAATACTGACTGACTTGGTATGACAAAAAATTCCATCAATACAGAAACCAACTCAACACTAAAACAAAATTATATCGCAAAAGTGTGTGCTAAAGAATATACTACTCTTTCTATCTCTCAAAAATGTTTACTGTTGTAAAAGCTGACTGCATTTTCAGACCCTACTGTCAGAGTTTGAAAACATGGAAATGAATCCACACAGTTCAGTGTGAAGGGATATGTTCTCTCAGGGACGAAATGTCATTATTTCTTGCTCTTCCAATACTTATGCTCATAATCACCATTTATCCACCACTACTTTTAGGGTTTACAGGAGGCAGAGGGGTCTGAGATCCAATTGAGACTGTTTTCAAGAAAATATTTTTTTTCTGAAACAATTTATTAAGTTCTGATACCTTAATTTTGATGTTCAGTATTTAATAAAACTAACTGAAGTAGGCAAAGTTAGAAAGAAGGAGCCCTTTCCTCTTTTTAACTTCTTATATTAGAATTAACAGGGATTTTCTGGGATTGCTGTTTAGAGCTAGCAAACAGAACAACAGGAAAATGCTTCTGCATGCAAAGCAAGTCACACCCATGAAATTACATATGCAGTTGTCATTCTGGTCTTTGGGAAAGGATGCCATTAATGAACCTTATTGCATTTTAAATGTTACGTGACTGCAAATCAATGCAGGGTAATATTGCCCCTACAAATGAGATATGATCTAGTCAGAGCCATGCCATACTAGTGATGAATATAAAATCGGACAGTGAAAACCATGAAGGAGAATGAAATGGTTTAGAAATTGAAGATAAGAAGGAACAACAAACATAACATATAAGAACCCAAACTAAAAAAAAAAATTTCTTTGTATTTTCACTTAATGGTAGCACCTGGTCTAGCCTAAGTAACAGTGGTCTTTTAAGTCTACCCAATTCTTTGTTTCCTAATGCATTCCTTAAAAACATTTAACTGAGTACATAGTATATGCCAGGCTTTATTATTATTATTATTATTCTGAAGAGATACAGCAGGGATTAAGACAGACTGCCATAATTCAATGGAAAAACAAAAGAAAACAGAATGCAAAAATGTCTCTTCACTCTGATCATCAATCTCCTCACATATTCCACAATGAATTTAGGTTACTAAATTTAAAGGAAACTCATAAATGGTCTGACATACATTAGGAAAATTATCAGAACACTACTGTTCCATCTCTGCAATGATCTGCTAAGCACCAACTGTGCGCGGCAGGCAGAATGCTGGTATAATGAAGAGTAAGACAGACAGAATAGAATGCAAAGGCAGACACACATAGATCATTTCAAAATATTGATGAGAAACTAGATATGCACATAGTGCTATGAAGTCCAAGAAAAAAATAAACAAATAATATCTACTTAAATATGATCTATCAATCCATGTTGCAGATGTAACCATTACCTAGAAAACAATTTGGAAGCTAATTTCCATATTAGTCTTACTTTCACTTTTGCTATAACACAATGCATTTAAATGTATATTGATGCACAATAGTAAACACATTTTAATTGTTTAGCTCTAAAAATTTTCAAACATATATAAAACTGAAAGCTACCTATTCAGAATTAATAAATTATAACATTGTTTCATGTGTTTAAAAGAAACTAAATATTCCAGATACAGCTGAAGTAGTTTTTTATAACTTTCTCCAAACCATCACCCCTTCCTTTCCTACCAGTCCATGCAAAGGTAACTGATTCTGATTTTTTATGCTTTTATTTTATATATATATCTATTTCTGTATATAAGATATATCATCTTTGAGGGGATTTCTAATGTGTATAAAAACATACCATAGGGTGCATAGGTGGTTCAGTAATAGAATATTCACCTTTCACGTGGGAGACCTGGGTTCTATTCCCAGAACATGCACCCAAAAAAAAAGAACATACTATACCATACAAGTAAATATATTCTTTTAATTGGAATATGCAATATAGAGAATTGAAATATGTAAATATAGCTAATTAATTGTAACTGTTATACAGAATTCCCTTACCTGAAATTTCCACCACATATTTATCAATTACCCACTTGTTGCCAAGAGCTGGCAGCTACCATGGGAATTGGAGTAAAGCAAAGTTTGAAGGGAATAGTCTAGTAGAAAATTAAAAGTGGAAGGAAAGATCTAGTAGAGAGTGAAAAGTTGATGATGAAAGAACTAAGACTAAAAGTTGATTGCTGAAGCAATCTATTTGAATAGTCAAGTTGGGGTGAAATCTAGTGCAGAGGGGAGGAATATGTTTTGGACAGGAGGAGCAGAGATAGTTTTGTCTATTATTTGTCTATGTAGTGGAATGATAGAGAATGCAAACACGGATAATTATCATGGTAAATATTTAGTGGGAATTTGCAGAGCTCCTTTTTAGTAAAGCAGGAAACAGAAGAACATCTACTTCCAGGAAGACAGAAGGGCATTCTTCAGCTAAGGACAACTAAAATCTTTGAACACTCTATATAAAACAAACATGAGAAGACTCTGAAAGTGGAAACAAGAAATAGACCAACTAGAAACCTCATCCATCTTTTAGATGAAGAGGCCAGCAATCCTCAAATGCCAATGGAAACCACTGAAAAAAGCCACAACAAAAGCCTGTTCTCTCCAGCCAAATGATCAATAAAGAAGAAACCTAGCACAACAGAAATCATGCATACTATAAATGCTCCATTTTGGCCAGGGGAAAAAAAAGAGAGAGAGAGAAAACTGTGGTCCCACCCACACCAGCAAAGGACAAATAAGGATATTAGATGTGTACCCTAGTCAAGCAGTGACGAAGCATCCCAACCTCCCAGCTAAGGTGGTATTGGAAAAGGCCAAGTAGCGAGTTAGAACTTTCATATTAAAAAAAAAATGAAACACTAAAATGGGCAAGAAGATTTGAAAAGACACTTCACAAAGTAAGTGGCCATGGCCATTTTTAACTTGTTAATATGTTCATCAACTTTAGTCAAAGAGAAATGCAAAAGAAATATAATAAATTATAGACCCAAATAATAAAATACCCATTAAAATGAAAGAGATTTACACACAAAACATTATAGGATCTGTGAAACAAGAATTCTTAAAAATTGCTGAAGGCAATGGAATAATGTGCAATCACTTTGGAAAAAGATCTGTAGGTTTCTTACAAAACTAAGCAAACACATACCCTATGACCCAGTAGTCGCACTTCTCGGTTTTCACCCAAGTGAAATGGAAACACACACCCACAAAAAGCCTTGCATGAGAATGTCACAGCAGTTTTATTCATGATAGCCAACTGGAAATAGCCAAAATGTCCATCAATTGTATGTATAAACAGTGGTATATTCATTCAATGGAATATTACTTGGCAACTGAACAGCTGAGTCTCAAAACTGTTATGCTGAAAGAAAGAAGCCAAAAGATCCATACTGTATGTATGATTCCATTTCTATGAAAGTACTCATAGAAGAGACAAAAGTAATACGTGGTGAAAGAAATCAGAATAATGGCTGCCTATGGCAAGGGAAAAATGAGAGGGTGGGACACAAGGGAACCTTCTAGGGTGATTGAAATATTCCACGTTTTACATGGGTATATGCATTTGTCAACATTTAATTTGAAATATTCCACATTTTACATGGGTATATGCATTTGTCAACATTTAAACTTATGTGTTAAGATCTATACATTCCATAGATCTTAATTATACCTTAATTATACCTTAACAAAACAATGTAAAACATCTCCAACTTCATTGTGAGTTTTACCATTTCTTTTATTTTTTCAATATTTCCTTTATATTTTTGAGGCTATGATTTATGTGCAGGCAAATTTATATAATTTTATTTGTATATATATATAGATTCATAAATATTATATATATGTGTTTCTGGTGAATTAGCCCTTTTATCATTATGAAATGTGCCCTTTATTTTCTTCTTACCCTACATATAAAATCTACTTCTCTGTTGCAATAATTACATAATCTTTCCCTTGATTAGTGTTTATGTGTTTTTATTTTCCATTCTTTTACCTGTAATCTTTCTGCATTGTAATTTAAGGTATATCTTTTGCAGAACTAGATCATTTGCTTTTTTAACTTCAGTCATAATCTTTTAATAGGGAGTATTTGGTTCAATTAATTATATTAGTTGCACTTGATGTAATATTTATAGATGTGGATTTCAATCTATTATCTTAAAATTTGTTTTCTTTTTCAAAAAATTTTTATTGAGAAATATCCACACCCATACAGTCCAACCATATTATACAATCCATGGCTCCCAATATCATCACATAGTTGTATACTCTTCACCACCACAGTTTGTTATCCACTACAGGTTCCTTTTTCTCTTCTTTTTTATTTTTTAAATGAATAATTATTCTTTCATTTTCCCATCTATGAAATTGTTAGTAAACATTCTATCATTGTCCTCTTTCCCTTCTTTCTAATTGTCCCTTTAATGCTATGAATCATTTCAAGCACATAATTGGTAGAAGAATTCATCTACTACCTTTCCAAAACCTTACCATTTTACTATATTTGCTTCAAATATCAATTTGAATTTTAAAATTGTACCCACAGTCAAGGCCTCTAATGTTGTCTCTTTTTAATATTTGTTGCTGTGATAAAGTTTATATGAAAATGAAAAATTTTTAAAAATCTCATCGTAGTAAGAATGAGGAATGTCTCAAACTGAATAAAATAGAAAATAAACAGACACCAGTACTAAGATGGCAAAGATATTTGAAAAATCTTACAAAGATTTTAAAGCAGCCATTAATAAAATGCTTCAATAAGCAATTATGAGCACATGACCTGAATGAAAAAGTACAAAGTATCAGAAAATAGAGATGTTAAGGAGAATCAGCTAGAAATTTTAGAACAGAAAAATTCAACATCAGATTTTTAAAAAATACTGCAGTGGCTAGGCTCAGAAGCAGAATGAAGGGGACTTTCTTTCTTCAGGAAAGAATTAGTGAAGTAGAATATAGAAAAATATAAATTACCAAACCTGAATAACAGGGATAAAATAGATAAATACACAAAATGAACAGACTATAAGGCAGCTTGGGACTGCAATGAAAGATCTGACATACTTGTCAGGAGACTTGAGATGTGAAAAAGGGTAGGGGTGAAAAAGTACTCAAAATAATGGATGAAAACTTCCCAAATTTGACAAAAAACATAAAGCCACTAGATGTTACATGAAACCAAACCGGTTAAACACCGAAAAACATCATATTCAAGCTTATGAAAGCTAAAAACAAAGAAAATATATTTTAAGCAGCAATAGAAAAATTGCCCTTTACCTATAGTGAGAAACCCTGTGAACAACAGTGGATTTCTCATCAGAAACCAGGTAAGTAGCACAACATACTAAAAGGAAAAAGAAGTACTAAAAGAAAAAAAACTGTCAACCCAGAATGAAAGGGAAATAAGGGAAGCTAACTGAAGTTATTGTCAATAATGCCTAAAGGAAACTCTATAATCTGAAAGAAAATTAAAAAAAGAAGGAATCTTGGAACATCGGGAAAGAAAGAAAGTCAGCAAAAGTATGGGTAAATACAACTCCTCTTGAGTTTTCTTAATTATGATTGAGAGTTGAAGCAAAAATTATAACTAATATGATTTTAAATTTTCATAGAGGAAATATTGAAGATTATGATATTGTAAACAGGGACAAGTTAAGGGCCAAAAAGGAAGTAAAGTTCTACACTCCACTTGAACTGCAAAATGATGACAGAAATAGACTGTGATAAGTTATGTACACAAAGTATGATATCTGTGGCAACCAAAAATAAAACTATACAAAGAGGTATATCCAAAACCCCTATAAATAAATCAAAGGGAATTCTGAAATACATACATTAGAAAAGAGGAAACATCTTAAATAATCTAAATTCCCACATCATGCTCCTAGTAATAGAAGAGCAAAAAATAAATAAACTTAAACTGAAACGAAGCAGAAGGAAGGAAATAAATATTAAAGCAGAAATCATTGAATTGAAACAGAAAAGCAATAGAGAAAATCAATGAAACAAAGAACTGGTTTATTGTAAAGGTCAATAGAATTGACAAACCACTATCAAGACTGACAGAGAGAAAAGAGAGAGAAGATACAGATTACCAATATCAGAAATAAAAGAGAATATCTAAGAATAGAACATACAGATATCAAAAGGATTGTAAGGAAATACTACAAAATACTCTACACACTTAAGTTTGACAGCTTAGATGAAATGGACTAATTTCTGAAAAAATAAATTTTTTTTGAATACATCTATTAAAAGGATTGAATTTGTAACAAAAATAAAACTTAAAAAAAAGAAAGAAATCTTGAGGCCCAGATGTTTTCACTTGAGAATCCTACCAAATGCTTAAACTATAATTACCTATTCTACACAATCTCGTCCAGAAAAGAGAAAATGAGGGAAAACTTCCAAATTCATTTTAAAAACCTAGTAATACTTTGATACCAAACTCGAAAAAGATAGTACCAAAATTACTATAGACCAATACCCTTCATAAATACACATACAACAATACTTTACAACATTAACAAATAGAATGCAGCAATATGTGAAAAGAACTATACACCATAACAAAGTTCACACAAAGTTGGTTATATTTGAAAATCAATACCTTATATTAACATGATAAATAATAAAATGTCCATTATTGAACTAACTGATGCAGAGAAAGCATTTGATGAAATTCTATACCAAATCATAGAAAAAATGTTCAGAAAATAGGAATAGAGGGGAACATCCTAAATAAAATAAAAACTATCTACAAAAATCTACAGCTAACTTTATACTTCACAGTACAAGACAATGCTTTTCCCCTCCTAAAATCAGGAACTGGACTAAGATGTGCACTAGTCTTATACTTACTCAATAGAAGTTCTAGCTTGTACAATCAAGAAAGAAAAGGAAACAAAAGGCTTACAGATTGGAAAGGAAAAAATAAAACGATTCTTATTTGCAGGGGGATTATCTATGTAGAAAATCTAGGAATCTACCAAAATACCATAACCAATAAGCCAGTTCATCAAAGTTGTAGGATATGAACTAAACTTCCAAAAATCAATTGTATTTTAAGGACTTCATTTTTGGACAATTTAAAAATTATAGAAAAATTCGTTGGACAGCACAGAGTCCCTACTGGGTTTCCTAGAGCCAACATCTTACATTATTATGATATGCTTGCCCCAATTAATGAACAAATACTGACATGTTATGTGGTGGTTTGGAGTTCTGTACTCCAGAAAACACATGCTCTTAATCTAAACCCATTCCTAGGGGTCTGAACCCCTTGCAAACAGGAGATGTTGATGAGGTTACTTCAGTTAAGGTGTGGCCAAAGTGAATCAGGACAGATCTTAATCCAAATACTGGAGGTCTTATAGAAGCCACTGAGGAAGAAGCCAGGGGGAACAGCCAGGAGCTGGAATTCAATGGAAACTGGAAAAGGAAGGAGAAGACACCATCACGTGCATTCCCATGGGACAGAAAAACCAAGGACCAAGGATCACAGACATCCAGCCCCAGTATTCAGGGAGAAAGCAACCTCTTGCTGGTGCTTCAATTTTGGCTTTTTTAGCTTCAAAATCTTGAGTCAACAAATTTTTATTGTTTAAGCCAACACATTGTATGATATTTATTTCAGCAGCTAAGAAATTAAAACATATTATTACCTAAAGTCCTTACCTTATTCAGATTTCCTTACTTTTTACTTGACATCCTTATTTCTTCTGCAGGACCCCACCCATGACAGCACATTCGTTTAGTCATCATGTTTCTCTCTTAAGCTGCACTTGGCTGTGAAGTTTCTCTGACTTTAGTTTTTGATGACTTGAACTGTTTTGAGGAGTACTTGTCAAGTATTTTTTTATGGCTCTGCTCTTGGGAATTTTGCTGATTTTTTTTCTCATGATTGAATGTCAAACTATCAGCATAAACAGCTGTTTTAAAAAAGTTGATTCCAAACCTCATGGAAGACTTTGAGGAATTTAAAACTTTGGTGGAAGAAGTAACTGCAGATGTGGTAGAAATAGCAAGAGAACTAGAATTAAAGGCCGAGACTGAAGATCTGACTAATTGCTGCAATCTTACAATAAAACTTAACAGATGGGGAGTTGCTTTGTATGGATGAGCAAAGAAACTGGTTACTTGAGATGGGATCTACTCCTGGTGAAGAGGCTGTAAACATTGTTGACCTAACAACAAAGGATTTAGAATATTCCAAGAATTTAAGTTGACAAAGCATAGGCAGACTTTGAGAAGACTGATTCCAACTGTGAAAGTTCTACTTGGGTAAAATTTTATCAAGCAGCATCATGTGCTATAGAGAAATATTTTATGAAAGGAACAGTCAGTCAATGTGGCAAATGCCATTGTTATCTTGTTTATGAAATTGCCACAGCCACCCCAATCTTCAGCAGCCATCACCCTGATAAGTCAACCGCCATCAACATCGAAGCAAGACCCTCTATTGCAAAAAAACTCTGTGAAGGCTCATATGATGGTTAGTAATTTTTTAAAATAAAGTATTTTTCCTATTATGTACATTATTTTTTAGACTTGATGCTATTGCACAATTAATAGACAACTGCATAGTGTCAACATAAATTTTATATGCACTGGGAAGCCAAAAAATTTATGTAACTCACTTTAATGTGATAGTCACTTAATTATGGTGGTCTGGAACCAAACCTGCAATGTCTCTGAGGTGCCTGTATTTATATATATTTTTTCTTTCATTAATTTCTGCTCTTAGCTTTATTTTTTACTTAATTTTTGTGTTAGTTAGATTCAGTTGTCAACTTGGCCAGGTGAGCATACCTAGTCTTGTTGCTGCGGACATAAGCCAATGGTACCTGAACCTCAATTGTTGCTAATTACATCTGCAGTCAGCTAGGAGGCATGTCTGCTGCAATGAGTGAGGTTTGACTTAATTGGCTGTTGCTTAAATGAGAGAACGCAATGTAGCACAGCCTAAGCAGCTCGGCATTCCTCATCTCAGCACTTGCAGCTCAGCCCAGGCCTTTGGAGATGCAGAAAGAAGTTACCCCGGGGAAAGTTGTTGGAACCCAGGAGCCTGGAGAGAAGACCAGCAGAGACCATCCTGTGCCTTCCACGTAAGAAAGAGCCTCAGTGGAAAGTTAGCTGCCTTTCCTCTGAAGAACCAACAAAATAAATCCCCTTCTATTAAAAGCCAATCCGTTTCTGGTGTGTTGCATTCCGGCAGCTAGCAAACTAGAACAATTTTATAAAAGAAGATTTCATTTTTGTAATTACTAATTTAGTTAGCTGTATACTTATCTAATTACTTTTCAGTCTTTCTGCTTTATAAATATATGCATTTATCTTCTATAATGATATCTTTAGCACTCTTCCATAGCTTTGGTTTCATTATTTTAAAGTTTTAAACATTTAGTAACTTCCATAATGATTCATTATTTGATCCTTGGATTGCTTTGAAGCCATTAAGCAATGAGTTCTTTTTTTTTTTTTTTAACATGGGCAGGCACTGGGAAACGAACGTGGGTCTCCAGCCTGGCAGGTGAGAACTCTGCCACTGAGCCACCGTGGCCCACTCTGGCATTACTTTTAATGACTGTATTTCCTTAGATTAACCACAATGTGAAATATTGTTTTTCTTGAAACAAGAAATCCTAAGGGATTGAATTTACTTGTTTTTCTTTCTCTGAGGATCTATGAATGATAAAAACTCTAAACATTAAAAAAAAATTTTTTTTTTGCCTCACCATATTTTTATTTAATTTTTACTCTTGCTTGCTAACTTAGTTGGGTATAAATTCTGAGTTAATTATTTTCTCTCAATACTGTGTTTTTTTTTTCCCATGTGTATTGTTAATGAGACTTCTGCTGTCAAACTATCATTCCTTTTGTGATAACCAGATTTTTTTCTTATTCCCAAAAATTTTAATTTTTTTTTTCTTTTTTTTTAATATTCTGCAGGTAAACTCAGTTGGGTCTTTGGTTTATCCTGCTTGAGACTTGCTGTCATTCATTATGAAGAGTGTATTGATAGTTTTCATTTCCGGAAATATTATCAGCCTCTATCTTACTGACTATTCATGTCTTATTCATATCTTTTATTTTCTTCATGTAGGCATCTTACAGGCTATATCAGACCTTTTATTTGTGGAAGTCTCATGCACCCTGGGTAGTGAAAATAGCATTGTAGGCAAGATTGGGACTTGCCTTTTGCCTAGAACTCAAACAGTATCAATTAACCCTGGTCCCATTTATTATATCATTTCTCATCCTGTAGAGTCCTGCACTATGTGGTTAATATAACTTCAGACTCTTCATTCATGAATAGAGAATCTGGTATTTTGATTGCTTGGCAGTGACTCTCTGGCATGAATGCTCTGGAATCATGACAAGCATCCTTGCTGCTTTTTTAGGTCAATGGATAGAGTGTTCCTACTCACTAAGAGCAGAGCACAATTTCAGGCTCTTTGCTTAATGGAGAAGCCTAGGTTCTGGTCGCTGTTTGGGATGAGACTTTTATTTTTCAACCAGAAATGAGCATCAGGCCTCCAGCCCTCAGTCTTTATGGCTAATATCTAGTACCACAATTCTAGAGGACCATCAGAGAATCGTCCACCCTGTGTCATTCTCTCTTTAATTTCTCTATTTCGGGCCCTTGGAGAATCTGACTTTCTTTCTATAAAACTCAGCTATGTGGGAAAATATTTTTTGTTCTTACTGCTCCTATATCACCAGGATATTTGTGCGTTTGTGGCAGGAAACAGGCCCTTTATTTATCAGCATAATCTGCTCTTTTTGTGGAGTTTTTCTAATCTATCCAATATACATCTGTCTCTATATATGCCTTTAAATATTGTGATCTCTTATTATTTCTATCTCTTTGCAGATATTTCTGTGACCATATTTGCCAGCTAGACTTAAATATAATGAACACAGCTTTAAATTAGTAGTCATTAGCTATGATGGTTAGGTCCCCGTGTCAACTTGGCCAGGGAATGATAATGCCCAGTTGTCAGGTCAGGCAAGCACTGGCCAGACATTGCTGAGTCCACCTGCAGTCAACTAGAGGCACGTTTCCAACAAACAAGATAATCCAGTCAGTTGAAGGTTTTAAGGAAGAAGAGAGACTTTCTCACTGCTTTTTCAGTCAGCGAGCCTCTCCTATGGAGTTCTTCAAGACCCTTCATCATTGCTGCCAGCGTCACAGCCTGCCGTATGGATTTTAGCCTCTTCCATTCCCACAGTTGCATGAGAAATCTTCATAAATCTCATATTTATAGATCTCTCCTGTTGGTTCTGTTTTCTAGAGAACCCTGACTAATAAAGAATTGGAAACATTAGCTAGTTTCCAATTCTTTATTCTGCCACTAAAATCATATGTTACTGGGAACATAACTGCTCTTAGATTTTTTTTTTTATCCTTTATGGAGGTGATTGATTTCCTAGGCCTTTCCAGCAGTAGTATTCTAGCACCACAGGTGCATTTTATGAAACAAATAAGAAAAAAATAAAAGAAAATATTCTAAAGAAGTATCACTTTACTTTAGAGAAGAAAATACTCTTGAATCCTCAGGAGGATTAAAGTTTTATAACCATTATTAGTTGAATGCACTTCCAAATATATTGAAAGGAACACATTTAAAAATTAATTTTCAAAGAAATATGAAGCTTTTCCTACTGGGCAGCATCAATACTTCTGTAAATAAATTAAGCTTATCATAGCCTATTTTTCCTTAACATGTTTTAATTGATCAAGTACAGTCAGGCATTTTGAAATTGTTTAAATATGGGGTTACTCTTCCTTTTATTTATTTATTAATTCTCTCCAAATATTCATTTAGTGTTTTCTATATTCTAGATGAATTGCTACTAGGTTAGAGTATGCAATGGTAAGCAAATTCCAACTCTATACCTGATTATAGGGCTTAAAATCAGATGTATAAACAGATACTCATATAGTGACATAATTAAATATAAATGTATAATCACACTCCAAATTATTAAGGACTTCACGTCAAATAATAATAGGGACTTATCATTTATACCTTAGCATTTTTCTTGAGAAAAATAAACATACATTTACAACTAAATATTCAGAAAATGTCTTTCTATTATTACCGAATGGCCTTCCTTAATGCTCAACTTTATCATCTTCTATATGATACAGTATCTTTTGCATTCAGTTAAACTTCAGACTCTAATGAATTTAAAAAACAACAGTAATGGCATAAAATGCATAAAATTTTCTGTTACAACACAGAGCTTTTCTTGAATACAAATTACCAATTATTTCTCTGAATTACCATGCACAAAGTAACCAAAGATTTGACTTTATGGTCTACATTCTGAAATTTAAATCTTCTAAGCTAAAATTAGAATTATTTTATTAATAATTTAAGCCTTATGGCAAAGATGCATTCTTCCCAGGAAATTTTATACCAAATATGCAACTCCCACAGCAAGAACATCAATAAAACTGGCTCATTGAGGCAAAACATGCCCAACAAATTCCCCTGAGCCAGTCACAAAGCAGACAGGTATGTAGAAACCATGGAATTACAATGTTATGGTTCAATTCCTAAGCTGCTGACCAGAAAGAGAAGAGTAATATAAAGGTTAGTGATGGCTAGACAGTATCACTACCTACTGATGACAGAAAGAATATTTTCTTATTGTTGAGAAAAGCCCATTTGATAACCTTGTATTAGTTCCACACTTGCAGTATTATCTCAAAGGTGTCTAAATCAAAGAGCATTTCTATAATGCTGTATGATAGTAAGAGTAAGATACTATAATCCTTAATTTATTTGGTGAATCATTGATATCAGAAGCATCAAAAGTTCCCCTTTTCCTAGTAAATGTTCTCTTGAACAATTTACAAAAGGTCAGCATTCTAGGCCATTAACTTTTCATCTTTACCCTATCAACTATCACAAAACATGGCATCTGAATTCACCCAGGCATACATATGTAATAATTCTCTTTAATAGTAATGAAATTCAATACATGAATCATAAAGATAATTCAAGAGACATGATTTAAAGCACTTTTCAAATGCAGATTGAGGTATTTTTGGAAAGTAAGCCTAGATTTGTATTGATACTTGTTCAAATAGAAAACATGGCTGATTTCTTAAATGTGTATTTCCTGCCAAGAATCTATCTGTGTTAGAGGTATATAGGCAAGTTACCTTTGAATTGTCAAATAAACCTTGACAAATGCTTATTTTGGCTACCTTCCATTTCACTTCAAAGATGTTTCAGATCACTTGAGAAATGTTGATATTTTTCAGATTTATAACTATTTCTACTGTATCCAAGCAATTAAGTACATTTCTCTCTCAACTGCAATGTTAAAAGTGACTTAAAACTTGAGATTTTGGATCACAATATTAAAATATAAAACAAGAAAAAAATACCTAAATAATATTAAATGTTGCTGCAACTATATTTCATTTTCCTAGTGGATTTTGGGACTTAAACCCTTAGATTTATGAACACTTCAATAAGTTCCACAAAGAATAATATGAGAATTTTAAGATTTCTATAAATTTTTACATAGATACTCCATAACTACACAGGATATAACTCAAATATTATGCATTTTCTTGAACATCTTTTTTAAAAAAAGAGAATCTACACCGTTAAGGTGAATTTTTTTCAAAGTTGGAGAAAAAATCTTGGATCATCAAAAACCTGACATGGTTTTGGAGTCATAAATATATTAGGATGTATGTATGGATGGATGGATGATGTTGGTGAATAAGCAGTATTTTTTATTCCCTTAAACCAGAAAGAAGAGACAGATGATAAAATTTTCATACCTTGAAAGTATTTTTTTAAATCTCTATTATAATCATGACAGAAGAAAAAGAGAATCCTCAAAACTGATTGATTCCAAAACCGATATTTTTTTGTCAATATAGAATCAGGAAATATATTTGTGAGCCAACGAACAAGCAACTCAGTGGAATTCTCATGTACATGAAGAGAAATTCAGTTTCCTTATACAAACTGAAAAAGATGTGATATGGGACCAACAAGACAGCAAATGGTGAAATAAGTGTCTAAATATCTGCTAATAATCAATGCTTCTTTTAAACATTTGATGTGAGATATTTATTTTGTGAAACAATGCAAGCAATTGCAAATTCTCATAGGCTATTTGAGTAAGTGCAACAGAGTACAGGCATGTGCAATCTGCACAGTAGTACATCTAGTCCTTTGCTTTTAATTATTGCATAATTAAACCATTGAACAAGATGTATGGACTCTGACCGGCAAATAGTCCTCCACAAACAAGAAATCAGAACAGCACACAGACTGGAATGGTCAAATGATTTAAGTCAAATGTTTTAATGGTACAATTGAAATAATCCAATTAGGGTTCAAATATATTTTTCTCAATATATTAATTTCTTTAAAGTCACGTTCAGGCAAGTTGCTGTTTAAAAAACACTATTAGCTTTGCTCACAGATGTAAGTTATCAAAAATTACTCAAAATAATCTTGATGATGAATAAAGTTTTGAAGAAAAAATGGCATTAAGTTTACTCCTTGGAGCAAATTACACAATTAGAGGAAGTTCCCAAACTTATAAGCTAACCATTCTGACCCAAATGTACAAAATAAAGTTGGCAACATTACGGATAGGTCATGTTAATTTTTAGATGTGTAGTGTTTGATGTTAAGCAAACATTTGGTCTTGAGTCTCCGGATGATAGCAGTTCTCCAGATAAGCACTGCCCACAGGATTATCCCCAAACCAGTTAGATTAACAAAGCATTTAGATTCCTATATAAAACTTGGAGGAGCAAATAGGAAATGCCAGATGGAGAGATGGTGGCTCTGGCTTTCTGTCTCCACCCCATCCACACTACAGGAATGTCAAACACTGCATCCATGAAAATATCAATACTCTTTTTAGCTCAGATGCTCTATTAATTAACAAACCTTTTGCTAAATGTATAGTTTGAGACATTTCTAAAACCATAAGTTCATCATTTTCTCTTTTCAGGCCTCTGGGGATACAGCCAAAAAAATAAGATTCACTAAAATGTGTTGACTTTCCTGTTGCTTCTTGCACTGCCTCCACACACACGCACACTCACTCCCACCCTTCTCCAGCCTCCTTCCACTTCCACACCAATTAGGGAGTTTGAAGATGGGGGGAGTTGTATTTCCACTGATGGCCGCAAGAAATCCTGAGTTTCTTTATGATAAAGGGATATTATCTTGGAGCTCATTATTGTATTTAGATTGGAAATAGAGGTAAAGAAATGTTCTTAGGATTGATCTAACATTAGGGCTAGAACCAAGATCCAACAACTAGATCTGAATCACTACATTTTAATATTCCTTGGATTTTATTGTTTATTTATTTAACTACTAATGCTAAAGATTCAATTGAATTTATTGTCCAAAATATATGAGCCAGATGTGAGCCAATGGACAAGAATTAATTGGAAAGTGTTTTAATGATTAGCCAATAAAAATAACTACAAAACAATAACAATGATAACACTCAAAGAACCTTAACCAAATTTAAAAATGTTATAATTTGTGTTTTATCATTCATAAATGGATATTAATAGCACTTTTCTTCCAAAGATTTCAGTTTGATCTATGCTTCGAGAATTAAGGCAGGCATCATGTCAGTTTTAATTTGAAGGACACAGCAAAGGGTGAGTGAAAATTTCAGAGATTACTGTGTTCTCTAAAGGCATTTCTGACATTTTCTGCTTGTTTTATTAGGGAAATACCCCTGGATCTCTTTAGAAATCAAAGTACAAACTAAAAATAGTGCATCCCAAATATGTGCTCCAGATGTATCATATCTAGGGCTTTTCTCACCCCAGGGTATTTGCCAACTCCCACTTGACACATCCCAAATATTTTTAGCACTTCAATGTCTCTTACTTATTGCTTGCACAGCTGGTAGCTAAAAATACTTACACTGTATAATGCAACTTTGTAAGTCAGAGATTGTTTTTCCAGCTATCATTTATTCATAACATGCTTTCACAATTAGAGCTCAGGTAGAAGCAGGATGGCTCAGAATGAAGATGTTCAGGACAAGAAGTCCAGGAAACACACTGATCATAGAATGAAGTCAGGGGTCAGTTATTTTAGGACAGATAACTGACTGTGTAAATCTAAAGGAAGGTGGCAAAATTTAAGACCAGTCTCCAAGAAAGAAGGGAAAGAGGGGACCCAATTAGCTAACTCTCCAAAATAATCCTAGTATAATGATATCTATTGTTGCTGGGGTGGACTGAGCAACTTGGAGATGTATAGAAGGTTCATGACCAACACTGATAAGACTTGGTAGGAGATATTAGAGATAGAGTAATGGATAAACTCAGGTCCAGGAATAGAAAATGCAGACTCCTGGCAGGTCTGCAAAATAAATCCATTCTGAGAAGGAGTGAGGCATAGGTGGCAAAAAAATTAAATGTGCGCTAATTTAAGGACAAGGTAATAGTACAGTTTCTACTGGGGTAGGTGAGGAGGTAATGGGGATCGAATTTTGAAACAGGTCAAAAGGGTCAAAAGTTATTAGGAAATATAAGTGATTGAAAGAGACGTAATGATCACTTGGAAAAAAATCTACAAACAAATTACTGAAAACTATGATCCCTAAATCAGAGAGAAAGAGAGCATGTTGCAGGGAAGGGGCAGTGAGAGAGCTTTATTGATTGATTGATTCTGTAGAGTGAATGAATTATGACAGGATATTTTAGTTTGCAAGCTGCCAGAATGGGATATACCAGAACTGGAAACGCTTTTAAAAAAGGGGAATTTAATAAATTATAACTTTACAGTTCTAAGGCCTCAAAAATCTCCCAATTAGAGTAAGGATATAGAAATGCCCAATCAAAGGCATCCAGGGAAAGATACCTTGGTTCAAGAAGGCTGATGAAGTTCAGGGTTTCTCTCTCAAGTGGAAGGCACGTGGTGAACATGGCAACATCTGCTAACTTCCCCCCCCCCCCAGGCTTCTTGTTTCATGAAGCTCCCCTAGGAGCTCTCCTTCATGTCCAAAGGTTGCTGGCTGGTGGACTCTGGTTCTCTCATCATTCTGGCAGCTCTGTCAGTTCTCAAGCCTTTTCCAAAATGCTTCCTCTTTTAATGGATTCCAGTAAAGGAACCAAGACCCACTTGGAATGGGTGGAGTTATGTCTCCATATAATCAAGTTTAATGCCCAAAATTGGGTGAGTCACATCTCCGTGGAAGATAACCTAATAAAGTTTTCTATCTATAGTACTGAATAGGGATTACAAAATGGGATTAAGGTTAAAGCACGACTTTTCTAGGGTACATAAATCCTTTCAAACCTGCACACAGGATTTATCTCAAGGATTAGGATAAGGTCAGTTTACAGGCTTTCTGAAGATGAGAAATACATAGGACCAAGGATCCAAGCAATTCTCCATGCAGGGTTAAATTTATGACTGAGAGTGAGTGTGGTATTTTAGGCCTTCAAAAAAGTGATGCTTTATGTGTTTGGAAGCATTGAATAAAAATGCTTCTACCACAAATACTATCTTCTATTGAAATTGGTAGTCATTTATTAAAAAATAAGTCAACTTCTGTTAGAAATGCATCTGGTCTTCTGAAACTTTCTTTAGGAAAAATATCTTTATTTCTATATCTAATATAATCATAGTGGTTAATGGCATTTGATTCTATAGAATGAACATTTACTAATGGCAGTTCCAATGATTGTTGCTAACAAGGCAGCTATTAGAATCTGTTTTGTAACTTCTCATTATCTAGATTATAAGAAAAATTCTTAAAAAAAAAAAAAACACATATGTCAATTTTTGCACTGTCTATATGACCAAGGGACACCTGGGAATATGGGAACTTTTCCAACAAGATCTTGAAGGACCTGGTTCCTCTCCACCAAGTTGCCAAAACGTATGAACTGCCACTCACCTTTTCATTCTTTTCAGGAGCCAAGAGCTTCTGTAACAAACTGCAGAGCAGCTATTTATTTTTCTCCTAGCAGAAATCTAGCTGTGGTATATCATTTTGCATAACCTAAGATATAAAATAAAGCATCATAGCTTAAAAAAATGAGATCAGACACACAAAAACATTTGTTGAATAGAAACATACTACAAAAATGCAACAGGATGTTATCTTAGATTAGTGTTACAGGTAATTCTGAAGCAGGAATTAGTAAAATGACCCAGTAGCAGAGATTATGATAGTAATAATTTTGGGCAGAGGGAATGATGGATTAGGAAATGCTGACTAATAAAAGTGGGTGATGACAGTAATCAAAAGAGCAAAAGGACAGACATATAGACCAATGAATTGAATTGTGAGCTCAATTATCAAGCTTCATATTTATGCCCATCTGATTTTGTTTGTTTGTATGTTTGGCATGGGCAAGCACTGGGAATTGAGCCTGGGTCTCTGGCATGGCAAGAGAGAATTCTGCCACTGAGCCACGTTCACACTGCCCATGCACAACTGATTTTTGACAAGGGGGCAAAGACCACACAATTGGCATCAATAGTCTTGTTACTAGAAAAACTGGATCTCAATTTGTAAAAAAGAAAAAAGAGGATGCCTACCCGTCATACCATATACAAAAATCAACTCAAAATGGATCAAAATCCTAAATATAAGAGTCAGAAATATCAAGTTCCTAGAAGAAAATGTAGGGAAGACTCTTTAGGACCTTGAGTTAGGCAATGATTTTTTAGACATTGCACCCAAAGCACCAGCAACAAAATAAAAAATAGATAAATAGGACATCATCAACATGAGAAATTTGTGCCTCCCAGGAATTTATCATGAAAGTAAAACAACCACTAGCATAATGGGAAAAAATATTTGGAAACCACATATCCGATAAAGGTTTAATATCTAGACTATATTAAGATATCCTTCAACTTAACAACAAAAAGTCAAATAATCCAATTAACAAATGGGCAAAGGATTTGAACAGATAGCTCTCCAAAGAAGATATATACAAATGTCCAGAACATACATGAAAAGATGTTCAACATCATTAGCCATCAGAGAAATGTCAATCAAGATCACGATGAGGCACCTTTTTACACCTGTTTAAATGGCTACTATTAAATAAACAGAAAATAACAAGTGTTGGAGAGGATGTGGAAAAATAGAAACACATTCATTGATGGCAGCAAAGTAAAGTGGTGTAGTTGCTGTGAATACAGTTTGGCAATTCCCCAGACAACTAAGTATAGAGCTACTATTTGACCTGGCAATCCCACTCCCAGGTATATATCCAAAAAAATTGTAAGCAGGGACTCAAACAAACATTTTCACATGAGTGTTTAGCATCATTATTCACAATTGTCAAAAGATGGAAAAAACCCAAGTGTCCATCAAGAGAAGAATGGATAAATAAAATGTGGCATATATATATACAATGGAATACTGTTCTGATATAAAAAAGAATGAAGTCCTGATACATGTGACAACATGGATGAACCTTGAAGATATCATATTGACTGAAGTAAGCCAAATACAAAAGGTCAAATAATATAAAATCCCACTGATTTGAAATAATTAGAATAAACAAATCCACAGAGTCAGAATCTAGAATGTATCTTACCAGGGATGGGGTAGGGATAGGGAATGTGAAGTTAAGGCTTAAAATTTATAGGATTCCTTTGCGGAATGATGGGAAGGTTTTGGTAATGGATGATGGTGATGATAGCACAAAACTGTGAATGTAATTAACAGCACTGAAATAGATATCTGAATGTGACTCAAGAGGGAATTAGGTTGTGAATTTGGTACCAAATAAAAATTTTAAAATATTCATGGTATCAAGTACACAAACAGTGATCCTTAAGTTAAGTCATGAACTATAATTAATGGTACAATTATAAAAAAGTAAAGTGTTCAATTGTAATAAATGTCCCATACCAATGCAAAGTGTTAAAAATAGGGTGGTATTTGGGGTTCCTGTATTCTATGCATGACTGTTCTTGGAAAACAGATTTTTCTAATAGAGAAAAAACCATAGTGTAAAATGAGTGATGATATCACTTCCTTTCTACCTCCATTCTGGCTTCTATACAAAAAAAAAAGCACATGATGCAGAAAACTCCTTTGATATTAAATGAAAGAATACTGCAGACATCAATGTGTCAGCTTCAGTTTCCCTGTATCTCCATAACCAAAATCATTGGGTATCTCCATCACTTTCCTCAAACCCCTCCTACACTAGATGGTTTACCAAAGGCTTCAGCTTGAGAATTATAATGCAGTGATGAATTCCAAGCAGCCACTGTTATGGGTTGCATTGTGTCCCCTATATAGATATGTTCAAATCCTACCCCCTAAGTCCCATGAATGTGAATGTGTTTGGAAATAGAGTCTTTGAAGATGTTATTAGTTAAGATAAGGCCAAATAGGATTAGGGTGGGCCCTGATCCAATATGGCCGATGTCTTTATAAGATGAGGAATTTTGGACATGGAGACAGATGGACAAACACAGAAGAGAATACTATGAGACATCTAAGGCAGAGATGGAATTGCTGCAACTGCAAGGAACAGGAAGGATTGCTGGAAAACATCAGAAGCTAAAAGAGGCAAGGAAGGATTCTCCCCTGTAGGCTTCAAAGGGAGTATAGCTCTGCTGTCACCTTGATTTTAGACTTCTAGCTCCAGAACTGTAAGACAACAAATGTCTGTTCCAAACCATCAAATGTGTGGTGCTTTTTAATGGCAGTGCTTGGAAATCAACACCATAGTCACATTATTCCCTAGCTACTGCCCACCAGAATGACCTAGTCTGTAAAACAGGCCTAGAAAATACATCTCCTATGGAACCCAACTCAAATCTATAAACCTGGTCCCCTAAAATGCTGCCTAGATTTTCCTCTCCATGCCTATTATTTTGCTGTATCTCATAGGGACCATGTCACGATAATGCAGATCATTTAGAATCACGACTTTGCCGTGTACTCTGATTTTAGACTTTCCTTCTGCCAGGCTTTCTCTACTACCATAACTTTCCTTGTATTCTGGGTCAGAATTCTTGGCTTGAATATCGAACTGCCCTTTATTAACTAAACCATCCTTTCTACTTGGTGCAATGTGTGACACAGTTGCTCCCGCAGGGATCAGATGCTCCAGCCAGGTTTGTTTCCTCAGTAACTTTAAGGAGGGGGGGTGTTTATTGTATAACTTATCTTTTCTATTATCCTTGGTTTTCTTTATATAGGCACCATCCCCCATTATAATAAACTATCATCCCCAACTCAAATATTGGTTATTTTTTAATGGTCATTTTTGGAATGCATTTTTCCATCAGAAATAATGTTTTCAATAGTAATTATATTCCTTGTTTAATATTTAATTACAAAAATATTTAACCCTAAAGAAACATCTCCGAGAGATTCCTAACTGCATCTCTACTGTCTCAGAAGACCATGTACTTGTATTAATTGCCTCCTTGGAGCCCTTGTTATCATATCCTCAAGTGCTGCAGACTGCCCCATAATGCCGCACCCTTGGGAAAGACTGCATCTCTTGGAAGTAGATAACAGGGTCACTGAGAATGAGGTCAGTATGGGACTCCAGGCATATGGCCCATGTGCAGTGGGAGATCAGGGGTATTCGGTAGAAAGCATCAGTCTTACTGGTGGCACAGGACCCCAGAGAGGCATGACTCATCTGTTAGCAACAATCGTCTCAGGAGTGAAACAGTGACTGGAGTAATTCTATTTAGCTATGAGACATAATTACTGTTAAAAAATTTGCTGATACGAGGCTTAGAAATACTTAAGAATGAGTAATCCACTGAAAGATAACTGAAAAATTGACATTAAGTATTGCCCATATCATCCATTGCACACAATAATTTGGAAAAGGAGGTATTTAACTCAATATATACTCATAATACTATCTTAAGTCATAAGTTTTTGTTCAACTACCTGAGAGGTTTCAGTAACTTCTAAACAGTTTATTATTTAAAAAAAAATGGACATCATCATCATTAAAGACAAAATTCAAATAACATTTATTCATTCATCAGCTAGAAATAAGTGTTTACTATGGGCCTGACAAAGTACTAGACATTAGGGTACAGGAATAGACAAACAGA
This sequence comes from Myrmecophaga tridactyla, assembly GCA_004026745.1. NCBI lineage: Eukaryota > Metazoa > Chordata > Mammalia > Pilosa > Myrmecophagidae > Myrmecophaga > Myrmecophaga tridactyla. Next base: position 55,451 of record PVIY010009100.1, read on the forward strand.
AATACTCCTGTTCCCATGGGGATCAATCATTGTGTAAAGGAAGAGATAATGAGCAAACAGGGTGATACATAAAACATAGTAGTGAGAACTGCTGTTTCTAGGAGTACAGATAAAGCCAAATGAAGATATAGAGTTACAGTGGTGTTATTTTAGTCCTGATTGGAATGAGTGAGCCATGTCACCGTCTTGTGAAAGAGCATCCAGATAGAAGGCTTAGTGAGGAGAAAGGTGTAGTTTGTTTGAGGAACACCCAGAAAGTCCAAGTGGCTGGAATGTGTGAGCAGGAGGCAGAATTGATGTAGGAAAGGCAGCTGGTACCTATTCATGAAGAGATTTGCAGGGAAAAAAATAGTTGCCAAAAATATGAAAAATGAATGATTAATGTCTATGATTCATGAAAATTACCTACAAGTTGATGTATCAAATTATTAAGTAAGGCAGAGGAGAAGAGAAGTCAGAGACAGGGAAATCTAACAGGTCAATAAATACTTTAACTATGGGGATTTATTAGTTTAGAAGCTTACAGTTTAAAAACTGTGAAAATGCCCAAATTGAGCCATCAACAAGAGGATTCCTGAAGACCAGCTGCTTCAATACTGGCCTCAATTTGTCATCAATACTGGCCTTTTTAATTAGCTCATTACTGTCATGGAAACCAATATTGTATAATATATTATCATATATTACATATTATTATTATCACATATTACATAACATTGTTACATGATAGTTTCAAAGAACAAATTATGCGTCCTTTATAGATTATACAATAGCTGTAATTAGCTTTCTAAAAATTTGCTTGTTAAAATAAAAACTAACTAGTCATTTTATAAGATTTGACAATTTGCTTTGGCATTTTAATGCCCTTTTACAAATATATGTGCAAACATATTAATTTTCCTGACACCTTAACTCTCTTGGAGTATCATCATAATTTTAGAATTGCACTAGTTTAATAAACATTAATCCGCTTTTAATTCATAAAACATGAAATATTAAATGTCAGATTTACCTCATAATTTTGAATCGAAGTGACTAAAACATAAAGTTAAAGGGATGCTAAAATCTCATAAAAAATAAATATTTTTAAATCATTATATCCAACTCAGAAATAAGACAATCCCCAGTAACAAGTGGTTTTAAGTTACTAGTGTGATAAGGTTTAACAGTGATTAAATGAGTTCTAAATACCATTGCATACTTTAGGTTTTAATCTTAAAAGACAAACAGTAACAGGATAGGAAAAAAAATTCTATGCTCATCACAATCTTTGTCATTTCTTTCTCACCATAGGTCATTACCAGAACTTCACATCCAAGCTTGTATTCTGAAAATCATTAGTGTCACCTTTGAATAAAATATTTTCTTTTAGAATATTTTGCATTTTTTCAAACCTCAAAATAAACTCTTCTTTACTCAGTGAAGGGTACTAAATTATTTATCTTGAAGATTAAGCCCAAACAAACTTTTTATATATTGTAGCTATTAAAATAAAACCTTATCTCTAATTTATCTTCTCACTCTCATATTGCTATATCATTAGCATTTATTCCTAATTTTATGCCTTGATCTCCAGGAAGGAAAGAATTGAGCTGCTAACCTGTGATTCATTTCTCTCCTGAGAATGAAAGAAGACAGGTTGGCATCGTCTCCTCTTATAGAAAACATACTAGTAGCCAACTTCCCAGAAAACAAACGAATGATATTTGCTAGTCAGAACCCTAATCTATGAAATAATTTCTGTAGGTCATTCATGGTTTGGGGTTTTCATAGTTCTTCAGGGAAACAAACTTAGAATCTATGGATTCATGGAGAAAGTTTCCATTGAAAATATTATGTAAGCTATACAAATGTTTAGGTTTAAAAAGGAGATAATTCATAACCTAAAATGCTCCCTACCGAGTGGGATAAACAACACATCTCACTAAGACACCTGTTCTATTACTCTGGGTCAGAAAGTGCATCTGATGGAGAAGGAAGGACATTGGGAGCTCCTTTGGATCCCCCTGAGACTCTTGATTGTTTGTACCTTGAAATTATTACTGATAAGCTTTACTAATAATCTTAATAAGTCAAGACAAGGCTTGATTTAGCAATCCAATTCTCACTCCTCCTTTCCTACAAACCAAGTATTTTCCTTTCCCAGTATCTCCATACCTTATCCAGCTACCAAATCTCAACCTTTTCACCTTCCATCCTTCCACCTCTTATGCTTCTCTGAAATAACAGAATCTTAAAGTTGTAGAGTCAAAAAGATACTGTAGATCATCTCATTCAATTCCCTCATTTTATTGATGAGAATTCTGATTCTCAGAAAAATTACATGATCTGTGACAATAATTCCTAGGCCAGGGTCTTTCAGATGCATCATAGGTTTTTCTATCCACACTACAGTCTGTGACAATACATATTCTCTGTTGACTTGAGCCACCATATAAATGTTTACATGTTACGCAGGCTATAAAATATATAAAATTTACATTAAAATAAAACAAAGATTGTTATCAAATAAGGATTTTAACATTTTTTTCTCAGTCAGTCGCACATATTGAAATAGCTCAGTAAATATGTGTATGGATGAAGGAATTAAAGATTTTCTGTATCTATAAAATGAGAGATTTGCATTCAATAATGGATTATATATTTAGAGCATCTCCTGTTGTCTACTTTTAGAATTCAGTTTTCCAGTTTTTCCTTTCCGACTTCCACCTCCAGCATGCAACACTCACCTTCCCCAAGTAGATTCACAAGTCAATAGATTTGGGGTGGAGTTCAGAACTCTAATTTTTGCAACAGCCCAGGATATTCTGTTGATAAATCAGTTCTTACAGATTATACTTTCAAATTAAAATTCAAAGATTAAGGAACACCCTAGATTATGATAATTCTAAAAAATATATTTTTATGTTGTAAAATGTTCTTTTTTAACCTCTGGACTAAATTCCAGTATTTTGTGAGGTTGTATTATAGTCATGTGAGGCAATGCGATCTTTTCCTAGCTTGAATTGTATTTGTCTAAAGTTCCTCTTTCTACATGTGCCAAGCCTCCCTCATAACATGAAGACTCAGATCTCTTAGATGTTTGCTCTGTTGAACTGCTTTGAAAGATAACCCTTTACCTTTGATGGGTTCTGTACTTAACACGTCTGAGTACAAATTCACCTATTTTTCTTCTCTACTGATCTGTGTAATGATTAGGATATAGGAGGTCATGACTGACATTTAGAATCAGGCATGACTCAGAACTCAGGCTGTTAATTAGAATTATAAAACTAGAAAACTCTGTTCCTTTGGAGTTTAAGTAATGTTAACCATAGCAGTATATCTGGATCATAGATTATGAGCTGATATAAAATCACATTAGACGAATTGCCGGAACAAAAAAAAATTGAAAATTTTTACTCACAAAAAAGAAAATATACCTACTTGTGCATCAACATAACACATCTTAAGGAATATAATTCATTCTCCTGCCATGTGTAGCTATAGCATAATCCTGAATTTTGTTTAATAGATGAGTATTTCCTTGGGAGGGGACCAAATAGCTTGTTTTAAGATGACTGTCTCTCTCCATACATAGGCTTTCAAAACTTTTCTATTCCAAAGAAGACATCTTTTTCTGGGTAACAATTGATTCTCATTTCCACTGTTTTGTGTATCAGTAAATTTCCTTTGCCTTTCTATTACAATGAATTATTCCATTTCATATTATCCAAATACAAAATCCCTATTAAGAATTACTTTTAATTTCACTAGACTTCTCAGTGAACAAGTATGGTTTAAAAGCCTCAACAGCTTATAAGCATGAGTTTCAGTTCTACCCAAGTAGAGAAAGAAGTTTCCAGAAATACGGGTAATGATGATGACCTCTCAGGTATTTTAAAACTGAAGTAACATATTCAAAAATAATAAATAATATGACTGAGGTTTGACAGCTGGCTAATATAAGTCCCTTCCCACACACACATATACCAAAATAAAATCTGATTAACTTATTTTTCCTAGCCCAAGTCAACTAAAACTTATCTTGTCATCCCTTTACTTTGTCTTTTGCTGATGAGGCCACATATTCCTTTGATGTGTTTCTACCACCTTTCACTTGGTATATAATAAATATAATCAGAGAATCTACTGTAAACACAGATGTACATAAAGCCTCACTGGGACCCTCTAATTCATTCTACTACAGAATCAAGATGACCCTATTTTTCCCCTCTAGGCTTTGAAACTAAAGACTTAGAGCATTTTGTTGAAATAAAAATTCATCCTGCTGTACCAATATATGTACAAGCAATCTAAATACCTCTCTGGAAACTATTACAAAATAATTGAAAATGAAAACATTATTTGCATTAATCTTTGGATATATACAGTCATGGGTGGCATCTTACAATTCATTTTCCATTATGCAATTTTAAATCTTACTGTACAATATATTGTAATGTAAACATCTTCTGCAAACGTTTAAAAGTAGAGTGATATTCAAATGAGATAAGACACATTTCTTAAATCTGCTCAGAAGATAAAGCAATAACTCATGCAAAGGACCATTTACTATAACAGAAATTTAATGTAACAGATGTCCCTTGAATGAATCAGCCAGCGTTGTACTCGAATTTTTACTTGACATTAAAAGACTTGAAATCCTTCAATCATAATTTAACTGAACCAAAAAATTAGAAAATAAAATAGCTTATATAATTCAAAGACTGCCAATACTTCTAACACTATATGTTTGTTTAAGAGCACATGTCAATTGAGTTGCATGATTCTTGATCTTTAAAATGATTTACTGAGCTATGAAAACTAGAACTAAGATGCACTACTTATCTTGCCCTTTCTATTACGTATTAGCACTGCTGCTGATGGTTTATCTTGCTGAGTCTTAAAGTGTTCTAAATGAAGAGAAATTCTATTATCTTTCTTTCAAAGATTATCCTCTTTTATTACTAAGTTTCATTACCAAGGGGTTTTTGCTGATAATAATGTCCACATACTCCTTATCTTAATTTATTTTTATCATTTCTGGGTGAATCTCAAATTAATAATTTCTTTCCCTAAATAGTGCTTTCCTCTCAGATGTTGACTAATTTTTAATTCTCTGAGTCATTTCCTGATCTATGGATATATTTTAAATATACTCAAATATCTAAATCTTCTCTGGATTTCCTTCAATTTGCTCACAGTTTTCTCCTTATTAAAAATGAAAGCAAAATTATAACAGCAGCATCAAGTTTTATAAGCTATATCACTAGAATCATGTGGCAATGAACTACCCCCTCACTGTTCTGCATTTTAACATCAGAAGTTAGTACGTAGCCATTACTCTTAGACTAACAATTTTGATGTAATTTGCGAGATTTTCAGAAAATATCTCATAATCATAATTTTACTTCAGAAAGAGTTGAATGTGTACAAGATTGTACAATGAATGGGTAACTCCATTCTGAGAACAAAATCTTTGTCTCCTGAATGCAAGGAAACACTTAAAAAGAACAAAGGGCAGATTATCTGTTATGTTGAATTAAACAATATTCTAGGCAAAAAAAATGTTGGGCATAACTGTAGAAGATTGAACAGAAATGGTCCACTGTATTTTCTGTAGAATTTTTATCATTTTCATTAATTTCAACATCTGCAGCTAAAGTTCTTGTACAAAAACCTAACATTTTAACATATTTCACCCAAAGCAATAACACTATTGCATTTGACTTGTTCAAATTATTTCAATATTTAATTTTTAAAAGCGCATTATCTGTCAGTTACTTTTATCACTTGAAGACTCTAGGCCTACATATTTGAACAAATTAGTTTTCAATAAAAACATTGAACAGATAGTATTGAAACCCATAAGTAAAGATATAACCTTAACATGAGTGGTATTTTTCTAAAACTACACGGGATACTTTTCTTGAACTTGGGAGGAATATTGGTGATCCATAATACAAAGTCTTACTAGATAGCAGACTATAAGTGTAACATTTCAATGCCATTATGATAGATATAAAAGCCACAGAGAAATACTATATAACTTATATACAGTAAGTAGGTATTTCTCTAGATTTTTGTGTAGCAAAAAAGAAATCATCAGAAGCACATGATGCTAATATCCTATTCTATAGAGTCAAAACCATAATTGCCACCAAACTAATTTTTCTTTGCCAAGCTAAGGCTTTCAGAATACTTGGAAACTTCTAAGCAATTCAGTAGCAACACAGTGCAATGGGACAATTATAATCCACATACAACCCTAAGCAATGCTTTTCCCACTAATATCATTATCACATTTTAATTTAGAGACTTTCAGAAAATATCTTAAAGTCATCACTTCACTTAAATAGTTGAGTGTTGTTGAGGGGTAAAGATTATACTTCATTTACACTTCTTAGGAGAGTTTGACTGTTTGAACCTGTGCTGTATTGACGCAATATTTGATACAACTTTTACACATAAAGAACTTGGTATATATGTATACACATTCATCTTAAAATCAGTAATGGCACCATATCTTAGATTTCTAGGCTTCTATGACAAATAGCACATAAGGGGTTGACTGAAGCAATAGAAATTTATTTGCTCACAGTATTGAGGCTAGAGGATGTTCAAAAATCAAGGCATCAGCAAGGCTTGCTTTCTTCCCAAAATCTGTAGCCTTCTGGGGCTGACTTGCACGATTTGTGGGGCTTCTCATCTTTTCTGTTATGTGGTTAAGTCCTCTCCTTTCTCTTCTGATTCCCCCTGACTTCTGGCTTCCAACTGATTTCCAGCTTCGACTCCTCCCCATGGCTTTCTCTCTATGTCTGAATTTCTTCTGTTTATAAAGGACATCAATGATCTGGGTTCAAGTTCAACCTATTTCAGTTAGGTGACACTTACACTACAACAGCATTTTCAAGAGATCCTCTTTACAATGGAGTCACATCCACAGGAATGCAGATCAAGACCAAGACCATGTGTAAATTGGGGTGCACAATTCAGTCCACCACCACACACATAATCTCAAAGTAAAAAGATCCTACGCCACTATTACTCAGGCACTTCCCAAATAAGAGCTTTCATTTTAAATAACCAATATATTTTATTTTTTAAGCCCACAGAAATGTTTTTCTTTACAAAATTTGTTCAAAATACTTATCAAATGCACGTATTCAAACATATCTTTTATCACAGCCATTAGAATTATTTTTATTACCACTAATTAACTATACCTTTTGTAGTAAAAGGTGCAGAGATTTCATTATGTTTGAATATAGGATTTTAAGTAAATAGACCCTAGACATTGTTGTAGTTAATCATACTTTAGTGATAAATCTACAATGTTAACAATCACCCATACAATTTTTGCTAATGAATGTTAACTGCTACCATTAAAAATAACTATTTTCCCATTTTTCCAATTCTCCTCTATTTCTGTTATAATACTTTATTTACTTTTTTTCCAGGTATTTTTTTCTGGGTCATATTGCTAAGTTCTAGCTGTTGAAAATAATTCAGATTTCATTAACCAACCTGCAGTGTTCAATATCTACAGGGCCTTAAACATAAAAGGCAAGTAGGAAACTGAAAAAATCTAGTTCTGAAAACTAATTCATAAATAATTTCTTCCATTATCTGTCCTTCCTCTCATAAAAACCTAGGCCATCTCAGCCATTAAGTTCAGCTATGTAATTTGTTCATAATGTGTGCTCATTTTTAATTTTATGGTTAAGGACTAACAGACTCTCTGTTGGGAACATTTGTCCAAAAGCATTTCATGCACAACCAGAGAGAGTTTTAATATGTCATTAATTTGGTTCATGACAATATGCACTTTGGGAATTTAGAGCATATAAACTGCAGTTGCTAATCAGAACACATAAAAGTATTGGCAGTATCTAATATAAGGACAGTCATATGGAAAATGTCTGTATTGTCAGAAAAATGTGCTGTAAAAATAAAAATCACTGGTAGTAGAAACTCTCAGTAGGGATAAGCAAGTTATTTTCTCTTACTATAATTGATAGTACCAAAATGATGTCCAACTCCTTCCTGGTATACGTGTTTCTAATCCAACTTTTGTTAGTAGATTAATAAATAAAATTGCTTGTTAAAAATAGTGGAGAGAGATAATGTGATTATATATATTAATTGTGGATTGGGTTAAATCTGAACTTACACAGAACTCAAATGAGGTTATCACAATTGAACACATTTTAAGTTCTAGCTTGGAATAAAGCATTTTACCATTAAAAATGTAATATTAGGGGTCTACAAAATCCTAAATGTATATTTTCTTCCTCAGTTTGAATAGGTTAATAAACATCTCTAAGTTTTATAAACCAAAATAAAAATCATACTTAAGTTTAAAAAGATTGTCTATTTGTCAACTGTGTCTTTGAAAAAACAAAGCCTTCTATTTAATTCACAAAGCGTTCTGTTTTCATTTTGAATCATGTATTGGGGGCCTCACAAGTTTTTAAATAATTGAAATGAGAAATAGAATGATTAAAATATGATCTGTGCTAGTGAATTAAGTAAAAAAACAAAGATTCACTCTTTGCTGCCCCTGGTTTGTGTGTAAGATCCCCCTGGTTACTTCACTGGTGGCTCACCTGGCAGAGGGTTGCCAGAACATCTGAGAGAATGACCAGGCACTGGTTAGGGCTGAGACTGGTATTTCAATTCTGGTGTTGGTCATCTGTCCTCAGGAAATACGACTTTAGGAGACATATTTCTCATTCGCAAGTGAAGGGAGAGTGCCAGCAGGGACATCAGTGACACAGAGGTAAAACAAAGGAGGGTGTAGAGAGTTCACCAAACATGGGCCCTTCTATTACTAGGAAGTCCTTTCAAAGCCATTGTAAATTTCCCTTGGCAGAAAGAAGATGCAAGACAAATTTTCCATGGTAGGAACTTCATTTCCATTTTCACATGTCTGTTTCCTTTGCCATCCCGAGGTACCTAAAGACCTGAACTTAGAGGATCAGATGTAAGGGGAATTGTGGAAGCTAAATGAGGAGAACTTCTGCCCACAAACTTACTTAAGACTTTTTCCCCTGAACTATGCTATAGAATAAAGTATATTCTATACATTTTCCCTTAACTATAATCAATGCTTTCAGTTTAGTTTTTCCGTTTGGAAAAGTCTATAACTTTCTCATGGGAACTTTGCTCAGTCAGCTCTATTTACAGGCTGCCATTTTAGTAATAATATAATGTCACAGCCTCTTAGCAATCCTCAGGCATTCACAAAAGTAAAATTGGGCTACATGGAAAGAAGGTTATCTTTTATTATTTTTACTAGTAATAATTACCATTTTGACAGATAAATGCCTTATCAGCAAACCTATTTGTGTATAGATGTTTCATTTCTCTTAGGTAGATCTCTAGCACACACACACACTCACACATACATAGTGAGATACTCATTTGTGTTAGGGCTTAAAGAAGAAAGAGAATATAGGAAGAACATCTTCTTCAAAGGGGTAAGGAGGTGAGAAACATTCAGATGTCACAAAACTTTTCAGATGCTACAAAAATATTCAGATCCTACAAAACTTATGACAAGAAACTAAAGCCACATTCTTTTTAGATAAAAGATTTTAGGTAAAGTTTTACCTGTTTAGATAAAACTCTCCTTCAGCTATGATACGGCAGCTTGTGCAAGCATCATTTCATACTTGGGTGTATTCCTCGATTGTCGGCCCGGTGACTATTCAACCTCACTGCCTCAAATGAACAGTTTTCTAACTTTGTTTTGCTGTTTTCTCCTTTTATATCAAGGCATCCATAAATTTATTCAAGACCTGGATTAAGACCACAAATTACATCTCTAAATTTTCCATGTTTATCTGAACTTCATGCTGATCACTCTCTTCATAACACGAATGCCAATTTAACTATTGCTTCTATCCTAAAATTATTTTAGTGACATACTTATATTGTACTCTTCTGGATTTGAGACTTTTTAACTTTTCTGGCACCTCGAACACTGAGACATACAGAAAGGCTTGCTGAAGGAATATTGTGAGTTTTCACAACTGCTGATATGATTCCCAGATACAGCAAAACACTGGGCTCTCGTTTTTCAGACCATCCTTGCTTATGATTCTTCAGTCACACTTGCATTGGATCTAGTCTCCATAAATATCGAGCAGGAGGAAGGATGATATAACAATCTGCTTATGGCAAAGAGCAGATTAAACCTGTTCTCACCTAAAATAAAAAAATGCAAGGATTCACAGCTTGTATCTTACTAATCGTAAAATAGATCCAAGAACAGCGCATAAACACTGAATGAACATCTACTATTTACCAGCCACTGAACTGGGCCCTTTGAAGAATTAATTTTCCCTGTTTTTCAAACACTGTAGGGTTGAGTGGTAAAAGATTTATTGAAGTGAATATGACAGTTCATAGGATTAAGCAAAGAATTTATTTAATCTAATAGATGGACCTCAGTCAAATTTCCCAGGAAGCTATTAGAAGTATGGTATATCAATGAAGTTTCTACTTCACCTCGAAGCAAATTAAGGGACATTTTCTTTAGACTCTCTGAGATAGAGAGATTACTCAGTTTATCAGTGGTGGCTGATATTGCTCCCAGAAACAGAGAACATTTTCAGTGACCTAGTTTATTAAAAAAAAAAAAATTCACAATGTGAGAGATAAAACTGATGTGCAGGTTAAGCCTGCTGGGTTCTAAGATAGCCTAAGGTTGCATCCAAAGTCTGTCTCTATCTACTAACTCAATCTTTCTTTGGTTATACTTTTTAATCTAATGGGGAATTTTTTCATAGTAATTAAAATATTTTTCATGATTATATATATTATTTCTTTACATTTCTAGTTAGAAATAAGAAAATATAAATTCAAACCATCATCTGCATTGACATCAAGAGTATTAAAACTTCATTAAACAAAAAATCTTCATTAAAAAAGCAATTCTTTACATGAAGTCATTTAATACTAGAAATGTAAAATACATGGGTAAAAGCAAATTTGCATGGGGGCATAAAGAAAATTAACACATTAAGCAATTATGTACTATCAACAGGTCAGGAAGTAAATAGCAATCAAGCCAAATTGATTACTAAGGAAGTAAAGGAAAAAAACCCTGTAAATGAAATTCTAGTGGAAGGAACTTACTAGGCTGCATAACAAATATCAATCAAACTAAATTGATTGCTAGGAAACAAGAGCATTAAAAAGGCAATCAAGAAAACTCCAAGCCTATGCCACATAAAATCTCCTGAATTAGAGAAATGAAAATTGAACAAAATTGTCGAATGACCAGAGTTAATAACAAAACATGAGCTAAATCTGGTATTGAAATTTATACTAAGGAATAAAATAAATTCTGCTCTGTAATTCTAGGAAACAGAGGGAAAAAAGAAAGACAAATAAAATAATCTATGTACTGGCCTATCCTGCCATTTCCCACATTTTCAATGTTTGTTGAAGCAAAAGGAAACACACTCTAGTAATTCAGCCCTTTCATCACAATCAGGCTGGGGAAATAATTAACAATTTGAAGACAGTGATACACAAGAGTAGAAAGTGCAGTATTCTTCAAATCGTTAATCGTCTCATGTAGAGGGGGAAAGGCATGTTCTCATTAGATGAGTGTGTTTCAAATCATGGTCGTCTTAAGAGCAAAAAGTACATTTGAAGAGAATACAGAGGGGAGGGAACGATTTAATTCGGGGTTCCCTAGCTATCCCAGAAATGCCTTTGATTTGAAACCACTCTCTGCCAAAGGCATGACCATCAATTGTCTCACTTAGTAACTTCTTAAAAATAAAGATTAATTATTTTTTCATATCTGCTTCTACTGAATGGTAATTTTCTGAGGTGAAGATGCTTGTTCAAGATATATTCCAGCTAAATCTTTGAATTCCCCTGATCAACAGTGGTATATTTCAATAAATATTTCAGATCATAGAATTTTATACATTATCTTGCCCAACCCCATCGTTTTTTATATGAATAAATTGAAGTCTTCAAGGAAGCACAGAAAACAAGGAGCACCATAGAACACTCCGAGAAATTGACAGATGAAAGACATGACACAGATTTCCTATTTACAGGCCAACTTTATTCTTAACACACCATAGTACCTTGAATGAATGGTGAATACATTTTATTAATAACTTAGGTGACGCTCATATTCAATGAAGATGCTCCCCCTTCTTCTCAAATATTGCAGCACTACTCCCTCTAAACCTAACGTCAATTTTGGGGGGGGAGGGGAGTGAAAACATAAGTAAGTCAGCATTAAAAGGAAAATTTGCTAAACATTAAAAGAAAAGAAGATTCTTTTAGGTTCTTTGGTGTTCTTACAAATATTCCTCGAAAACAATGGATGATTACATGAACAAAAGTAGAAGTATTTCTATGCAGTTTGAAATGCAATTTCAATAACATTTTCTCACATTATAAAATACATGCTTATCAAAGTTTAATATTATTGTTTTTAGCCATCTGTAAAATAAAATCTGTAATGTTTTTTCAATTTATGTCATGCAGGCATCAATTATTTTTCTTGAAATAACTATAATGCATCAGAAATACAAGAACAAAAACTAGAAAAACAACCAGAGTAAAAACCATAAAGCCATTATATTTAGACTGCAGGAAAGATTGCACTCTATCTTAAAAATCTCAGAGTAATATCACCATCAAGCATCAGTTCCAAAGGTTTTGAGGTTGTGCAGGTTTGAAATTGCTACATACCATAAAAGGCCATGTTCTCTCTTAACCTAGCCCTGTGGGGCAGACCTTTTGATTAGGTTGTTTCCATGAAGATGTGACCCATGTCATTCAAAGTGGGTCATAATCCCCTTGCTGGAGTCCTTTATGAGAGAATAAAAGAGAGATGAAATTTAGAGAGCTCAGAGCAGCTAAGAGATGAAATCTAGACAAAAGCCTCCAGAGGAGAAAGAAATCAACCCAGTAGATAAGGGCCAGCAGATGTCACCATGTGCCTTCCCATGTGACAGAGGAACTCCAGATGCCAGCAGCCTTTCCTCTGAAAAGGTATGTTCCTTTTGATGCCTTAATTTGGACATTTTCATGGCCTTAGAACTTTAAATTTGTAACCTAATAGAAGAACTTTAAATGTGTAACCTAATAAAACCCCATTGAAAAAAGCAACCCATTTCTAGTATATTGCATTCTGGCAGATTTAGAAAGCTGAAACAGAGGTCAAAATTATAGACTTCCCACCAGATTGTAATTACTTCAGCATATGGGAGCAAATGTAAATAGGTATTTAAAATTTTTCTTTCTTTATTTATTTTTAATGTTTCCAGCCTCTCAGAGGGCATTCAGTAAATGTTACTGATTAACTGAGGAATCTCACCAAGATTGCCTGTCCCCAAGTTTCTAATACACAATAAGGCTACTTTTGCATGTTGTCCCACCCAATTAAGTTAAATGATCAAAACAGTTAAAAAAAAATAAAGTTAAACCAGCTCTTTGAACAGACCAAGTTTTCTAACTGAATGAATTTCAAGTAACATAGACTAATTAAATAGGTCCTTAAAATACATCTTATTAAGTAATACATAGGTGTGAAAGGAGAGAAGTAGGGACTGAAATTTAAGTGTGTGGTATTTGGTTTATGTTTTGCAGAGAAGTAATTCAGGCAGCACTTTACAGCATGAATGCTGGAGCCAAGCTGCCTGGTTTTAAATGCTCTAACACTTTCAAGGTAAACCTTATAACTTTAGGTAAGTTAATTAACTTGTCTAAGCCTCAGTTTCATTATCATAACAACAGTACTTCATTTACAAGTTACTTTTAGGTTTAACTGATTTCTGGCATGCAGGAAGTCCTGTGATAGTGTTAGCTCTTGTTAAATCCTTAGTAGTATGTGGAAGCAATAGTTGGTAAATATCCAAAAATAAATGACCCTTTTAAAATTATAAACTGTCCACATCTGGAAGAGAACATTTACATTGGTTCTTGTTGAAAAATAGCAAATGCTGTCTTGCAATTTACTGTTTTTGTTTCTTCTTTTGATTGAAACTCACAAATAAACACATCCATATTTTTAAAGAATGTAGGCACACTTTCATGCATGTTAATATATTCACATGTACAACACAAGGCATTTAAATAAATTCACTTTCAGAACTTATATTTAAAGTGAAAAAAAAGTAGGAAATAGCCTTTCTCTGAAATAAATATAGATTTACCACTCAAGCTATTGAAAAAAAATTAACCACCCTCCCTTTAATGAGCTCACCACATTAATTTTTATCCAACAGCAAAATGCCTCTATTTAATGCCATTTACTCATGAAAGAAAGACTGTGTTTATATCAACCGATGCCTACTCATTTCTTCTTCTACCAGGTGGGTTATGCGCATCCAGAATCAGTAGCATTTGTTTTCACAACTAATTTAGCACTTATCCTTTTTTGTTGTAATTATGTAATCAAGCTAAATCTGTAAACAGAAATATTTGAGTGAGAAAATCGAGTTATAGTTCTACACAGTTCTATGGTATTAGTTTGAACACTTCGGGAAGATTCAACAAAGGTGAGTTGCAAAAACACATTGTCAAAATAGATGTGGGTGACACAAATATGAAAAGGCTTGAAAAATAATAAAAACTTAGAATTATATATTAATATTCTTTCTCAAGGCCATTTAAGTCCTGCTCTATTTTAAAGAATTCAAAGCAAAAACTGTATATATGCAAATATATATATAAGGAGTATGGTTTAGACAAAAATGTCAATGTAGACCTCCCAAATTCAAGAGAGGCTTTGAAACTAAATAAAAAAAATAATCTAGAAATATGTATTCATATAACTATGCTTAGTTACAGTATATAAGTCTTGCATATATCTTTTATTTGTTTATGATTCCCTGCTTTGTGTAAGTTGGCTGATTAGTCAAATGATTTTGTATTTTGAGCATGTTTTATAAGACTCTTCCTCTAGAATTGCAATAAGGATATAGGTTCAAAAATAAGTTATTTTTTGGCTTTAATTGTATTTAAAAAATCACTTATTAAGCTATCACAATTTGGAATAGAGAAGCAAAGATTTTTTTAATGAAATACATATCTAAATATTCATTATTAATACTCCATTGATGCATAGTGAATATATTATGTGAATTCAAAATATGAAACTTTGCAACCCAACTCATTCAACAAGCACATGCTGAATGACCAAGTTATGCAAAGTCCTTAGCTTCTAGCTTCAAAATCTCCCCAAACTCAGAGCAGGCCATGGTGGCTCAGCAGGCAGAGTTCTTGCCTGCCATGCAGGAGACCTGGGTTCAATTCCTGATGTTTGTCCATGCAAAAACAAACAAACAAAATCCCTAAAATCTGTCTTTGCACCAAATCAAACCCAAAACAGTTTTGTTATTATTTTTGTCCTTTTGTCTCTCTATGGTCTATATAACCACTTTAAAACCAAATAAATTTCTCAATGAATAATAGTAGAGAAAAAGAACTAATGAGAATTCCAAAGACTTTTCCCTAAGTCACGCCTAAAGCCAGATAAAAGGAGGGGAGTAGAATGCAACTTGTGGAGTTCTTTCCCTATTGCTTATTTGCAGGACTGATTTATGTTGGTAATATTGGACATTTCATGGAATGAGGAACAGACCCTGTCCCAAGATTTGTTCAATTTACAGAATCTCATCATTAAAAATCCTGGAAATTTGTCAATAATTAAATGTAATGAGAAAATGATTCTTAATATTATAAATGGATAGTGCTTCATTTAAAACCTTGGGTTTACACTCATACATTTCAGGCTAGGAGGTGGGACTAATGTACTTAGTTCTACCTATTTATTTCTTTTACTTTAGACTGAAATCTTAACTTTGAAAGAATAAAGGGAAAAATCTTGAGTTCTAATTCTAATAGTGCCAATACATAATTCACTTGTAAAATTTCAAATTTGTTTTCTCTAAAAGAAGAAAAGTCATTCTTTCAATGTGATTTTACATTTTAAATACCAAGCAATCAGTCTAGATAATGGCTGTAAAATCCATTTATAACTAGAAAAAAAATGAAAAAAGAGTATATATATTGTTGAAAAGAGATCACAAATATCCAGAAATATTCATCACTAAAATTACATTTGTGAGCAATCTTACAGAGAATGGCTATTCTAAACATATTTTTCACCTTTGTTTCCCTTGAACATAAACAGAAAGCAGAATAATTCTTTATAAAGGTTTTCTCCATGGGTCAATCTGATAATATAGCCAAGCTTTTTTTGCACTGTAAATTTAAGTGGATGGTCACCTCAAATACAAAAGACATTGCATAAATGTCTAGATCTATTATAGGAATCATTACTTTATATTGTAATTATTCATTCTTTTATCTGTCTTATCCCCAGAGAGAGATTAGGGAGTTTTTCTCTTTTATTCCACAACACTTAGCACAATGCATGGTACATACCAGGTGCTCATTAAATACTTTTGGAATAGCTAGATTTATTTGAAATTTATTATTGAGAACTTAATAGATCAAAATGGAAGTGTTCTCCATTTTGAATAATCTTTTTAATTTCAAACAATACACTCCACCTTATGTAATTCTTTGAATGTATTTTATTCAGTATCCTATATAAAATCATTAAAATCTATTAGAAATGTCATATCTACACCTTTATTCATTTCCAAATTTCCATTTAAATATATTTTAAGGTATCCATCTTGTTCATCATGTGTAATGATTGCTGAATTTTTTAATCCAAGAAGCAAATCAAATAAGCTAAAGAAAAGTGTACACTAAACGAAAGGTAAGGAATAATGTCATGTTACTTGAATAGTTATTATAATATAGGTTTCACAGATATCATGGAGCATTTTGGACATGACTTTGAGTTATTACTAGACATTTTGGCTTTAATATCATTAAAAGGCTTTTATTTATGTTCAGGCTTTAAAAAATATCGTCCAATGTGTTCTAAGTTTATACATGCATGATGATTGGGTGGACATCAATATTTATAACACATAGATTATCCTTAAAGGAAGTTTGAAAACTAAAGAATAATTAACTGTGCTGGTTAGAAACTGTTATATACTCCAGAAAAGCTATGTTCTTTTAATCCTAATCCAATCTGTGGGTGCAGACCTTTTGTTTGGATGGGACATTTTGATTAGCTATTTCCATGGAGATGTGACCCGCCCAATTATGGATGTGACCTTTAGATTAGATTATAATCTAATTATAATGTAATTTACATGGAGCTGTGGCTCTATTCCTTCAAGATGGGCCTTCATTAGTTTACTGGAGTCCTTCCAGGAGCTCAGATCCAATATAGAGCACAGACCCCTAGATGAGGACATTTGAAGATGCAGAAGGAAGAAGCCCCAGAAGGGCCTACAGAGTTGAGAGAACCATTTTGAAACCAACTCAGAAGGGCCAGCGGATGTCGCCATGTGCCTTCCCATGTGACAGAGGAACCTAGGTGCTGTGTTTCTTCTGAGAAGGTATCCTCTTGTTGGTGCCTTAATTTGGACAATTTTATGACCTTAGAATTTTAACCTGTACCTTAATAAATCCCCTTATAAAAGCCAATCAATTTCCAGCAGCTTTAGTACACTTAAAATCCAGCTGGTGCCAGTAATACCTAGGTTACTGAAACAGTAACCTAGAATGCCATGCTCATTCTTTCATTTGTTCCATTTATTTGCCAAAAATTTCCTGAACTACTGTGTGCCAGGCCTGTTGTAGGTGATCTACATCCAGCAGTGAATAAAGCAGAAAATCTCACATGCAATTTACATTCTAGTGGGACAGACAGTAAGGTATATAGCCTGTCACAGGGCGTATATTCTATAGTAAAACAATAAAGCAAAAATCCTTGTTCAGGGATGGGTCTCATGGGGTAAATACCAGATGGAGATGTGACTGTTAACCATGAGAATATATGGGGAAAGTGATTTCAAATGGAGGAAATAGCCAGCTTTATCCTGAGGCAGGAGTGGGCCTGTTGTGTTCCAGGAACTCTAGGAAGGTCGGCCTGGTGGGAGCAGAGCAAAGAAAGGCTTAGGGGGTCAGAGATAACATCAATTGACATGTGTAAAATAAACACACTTTCATGAAGATGAATGACAATAATAAAATTAATTTTGAGAATGATAAATACAAGTACTAATACTTAACTGAATTTTTGACCCATCTTTATCATGACTTACATAATAAGCAGGCCTAATATCGTTTAATTATTATCAATTTACTTATGATTAAGGGAACATACTGTGAAAGGGGGGAAACAATTACAGTCTGCCTGGTTTCTTAAAAGAATGAAGTATTTCTACTTTAAAGTCTATATCTTTTTTTAAAAAACACAGTACTGACACTACTAGAGTTTCAAAAAGTTAATTTAATATCCCATGGCAGACGGAGACTTGGCAGTCTCCAGATTCAGCAGCGGGACCTCTCAGGCTGCGGCTGCCCCACACACAGGCAGAAACAGACTGCTCTCAGGGCTGTCTCCCACATGCGCCTTCCCCAGGGGAGGGGTGAAGCCCAACTTAGGTGGAATCCCTCTCTCAAAGAACGCAGACCCCAGGGCTTG
>PVIY010009101.1:0-73985 GCA_004026745.1 Myrmecophaga tridactyla
TTTTTTCTCTAATATTGTTTTATTTCTTTTTCTGATGTCTTTTTATTTCTTTCTCTAAATCGATGCAAATGTTCTAAAAAATGATGAATATGCAACTATATGATAATATTAAGAATTACTGATTGTATATGTAGAATGGAATGATATATTAATGTTCTTTTGTTAAGTTTTTTAATTAATAAAAAGTTTAAAAAAAAATCTTAAAAAAAGAAAAGTAGGTGGTGCTTTATCCACTGCCCCCTTCTCATTCCAAACTCTTTTATTATGATAATTACAACTGTTGTACTCTTCATATTTTCTGAATTCATTTATACATTTTTTTTTGTAGGGAGGAAATGTGCTAAATCTCAGATTCGTGTTTGTTTTTTTTTTCTTTTACCTTTAGGATATGTGAGAAGATATGTATTTAAATAGCCATGTCATATGTGTTATATGCGTGATCTTTAATAAAAACCTGATCTGAATACAACTAAGGAATCTTTCATAAAATTAAGAATTATTTAATGTTTATTAAAAAACAACAGTGTTAAAAATGATCTCTATATAATGTTTACTGATCAAACAACCAGTTGCAAGTAATATTATCAGGTAACATAATACTGGATCTTCTACACCTCCTTTTGTAGCAGTAAATAGCCAGATTGTAGAATCTGAGGACATTTGCACTGAATTTTGAAGGAACTCATAGCCGGTTCTCAAGAAAATGTGCTCATTGTTGACTAAGTCACTACCTTTCCTCACTTTCTTGTGGGGATAGAATAGCAGTCCTTCAGATTGTCTTCAGGTATTTATTTTGCATTAAATATATATATATATATGTGTGTTACATTTTTGTTATTTAATAACTATTTTGTACACTGTACTATAAGCATTTGTGGTTAACTGTAAATAACATCCGTTCCCTGCTTCATGGACATTCAAGGTGTGTCCCCTTTTGAAAACTCCCACAGAATTGCTGTCAGGAGATGTGAATGTGTTCGTAAACTTTGCTATTCTCAAAAGCAAATGAAATTGCTTGAGTGATGCCCTTGACGGTTTTATCTATTATATTTCCCCTCATGTCCTGTCTTAAGCTACATGCTAAAATTTATTTCTGGATGGAAGAGGAAAAATATTTCTTTGCCTGAAAAAATAGACATTTTTCTCCTAGCAGATAATGAGAAGGATGTGGCTGGCTGTATTTCTCTACTGTGCTTTCAAATGCAAAAATCTATCAAAAATACAATTTACCATTTGCAATTGCATGGCCAGTATATCTATTTCATTTTTTACATTTCCTTACCCTTTCATTTTAATGCATATATTTCTTGGTGTTGATTTTTGTTCTTATTTATTGTTGTATTATGCATATTTTTAATAAGTTGTCTCAAAAATTTTATGATATTTTGTGGGACATAAATATAAATGAATTTGATTTACATATGTGAATACTTAATAAATGAATGGTGAGAGAAACATTGGGGTTGAACAAGTTCTAAATTGAGACGTGAGTTAAAGCACACATCTATCATAATTTCTATAAATTAATTGCAGAAGATGATGAGGAAAGAGTTTAAATTATTAAAAATAAAAAAATAACTATCTCTGGTTTAATTACTTTATGCTTAAAATTATTCTACAGAGGATTTTCAATGAGGAAAAAATTGTATTCTTTGAGATTCCATGTTTCGCAATACTTTTTCCTTATGAAAGAACTAAAGATTGGATATTCTGCTTACACACTAAGAATAGTTTGATGATGTCTTTATAGAGATGGCATTTTAATTTCTATGTGCATACTCCTTCCTCCATTGTGTGGTTGATTTGGCTGTAAAGATATGTTGTGAATAAATTATCCATGGAGCAGATCAATCTGGAGTTATTGGGTTTGTTGGTCTTTGGTTGCTTCCCTGTGAGCAAAGACATGGGTTTATCTTCTGTCCAGCTGTATTTTCTAAATATGACAGAATATCTCAACTATGTTCTTTGAATCTATTTAATATTAAGGAAAATTCTCTCTCTCAAAGAAGGGAAGCTAAATTTAAGATTAAAATAGGGAGTTGAGGACCAAGGTTTAATCAATACTGCCTGATTAATCCATCAGTACTCCATGCTGCCTTCATGGAGGGATTTTTTTTTTAAGTAAATGTGATTTTTTAAAAACAAAATGTGAATAAAATGCACTTCTCTTTGTGTTTGAGTTGGCTAAAGCTGCCGGAATGCATTATACTAGAAATGGGTCGGCTTTATACAATGGGGATTTATCAGCTTAAAATTTACAGTTCATAGGCCATGAAAATGTCCAATTCAAGGCAACAATAGGGTGATACTTGGAGGCTGAAGACAGGCTGCTGGCATCTGGGACTCCTCTATTGCATGGCTTGGCACAAGATGATGTCTCTTGGTCCTTCTTTCCTGGGTTTCATTGTTTCCAGCCTCTGGCTTTAGTGATTTCTCAGCTTCTCTGAGGCTTCTTTGGTAAACTTCTCTGGGGCTTTTTCCTTGAGCTTCTCTGGACTTCATCTCTTGGCCATTTCTGTGTACCCTTTATCCTCTCATAAAGGACTCTAGTAGGGAGATTGAGACCAACTTGAAAGGGGCGCGTCCCATCTCAATTGAAATAATCTAATCAAAATATCTAAACCACAATAGGTCTGTACCCCCTGGAATGGATTAAAAGAGCATGGACATTTCTGGGGCGCATAACAGCTTCAAACTAACACAGTTGGCTAAATATATTTCAATTGAATTATAATAATTGTTTTCTAACACTATGATTATGTATTCTTAAGAGAGAAATAGGCAGATCATGAAAATTTATGCTATTTATGTAGGGTTTAAATGACTTTGTTCGATTCGTATAGTTAATTTATCTTTACTCCGTGGTAAATGAGTTAGGTCACAGCATGGCCATATATATATTATAATTCTATATAATTATATAGATATAAATGGAGCCAGTAGCTATACTGACAAACTCTCTCCTAGCAGATTTCATCACATAGTTAAATAGCCTATTGTAGTCCAACTTATTTTCTTTGACAAAGATCCACATTATTATGGGTAATAATGTGCTGCTTTTAATGAAATTTCAACTCTATAGTAGTTTTAGATGTTGAAATAACCTTCATTCCATAACCCTCTCTATGTCAACAAAGAATTCATTTAAAAATAGATATTTCCAATGTGCTTTTTGTGTACCAGAGAAAGTGCTAGGGCTCAGGAAAGGCCAAAGGTCAGAAAACATTATCCCTTCTCTTTTAGGATTATTTATTCAGTATTATATATGGAGATAAAGTAGTAGCAGCCATCAGAATGTCTGGCACACAAAGAAAGGGAATTCATGTGCAAGTGATGATAAAACTGAAAATGAATTTGAG
Source organism: Myrmecophaga tridactyla (assembly GCA_004026745.1). Taxonomy (NCBI): domain Eukaryota; kingdom Metazoa; phylum Chordata; class Mammalia; order Pilosa; family Myrmecophagidae; genus Myrmecophaga; species Myrmecophaga tridactyla. The sequence goes on from PVIY010009101.1 coordinate 3,360, forward strand.
CATATCTACTCTTCAAAATCAATTATTACTAATACAAATGTTGTTGCATTGTTAAACCAAATTTTCTAATTTTAAATTTATCTAAATTTAAATATAGCATATTTCTGGGAAAAAAAAACTTTAAAATTAATAACCCATTCATAAATTTAAACTCCTTTTGAACCCAAATTCTCCTTTGTGTTTAAGTTGCTATATTACAAAATATGCCGATATCTTATATTTATTTTATCCAATATTTTTAGGCAAGAAGTCAAATTTTTAAAATCCCTGAGTTTTTGTAAACATTTAATTTGAAACAAATATAAATGCATGACATTAAGAAAGATAAAAGATAAGCAACTGAAGGGAATAAGGATGATATACAATTTGAAAAATTATAAGTGTTAGTAAACAATAATAATGCATGTGTTTATTTTCTGATTTGTATTGTTTGGTTTTTATCAGCTAGTCTAGCTCAAACCTGAATTTCAAAATGCCTTTCTCTCCACCTCTTTCTGTGCCCCTCTCATTCTTACATATAAATGATCCCCACCGTCAAGCATATCACAACCCACTGAATAAAATTTAAAAATCCATGAACATTCCTTTCATAATACTATATAATAAGCGACAACCTATTACAACTGAACAAAATGTTAATAGAAAATGGGTTATTAGGGAGTCTTTTCAGTCGATACCTGAAAGAGATGGATTGGTTTGCTTGGTAGTGAAAACAGGAAAATAAAATGCAAAAGGCAAGAAATGCATGGAAATTTAGGATATAGGGCATGATGATGTTTAAAGCCAGCAAGGTGTCTGGTACACGAACATAAACTCGGAAGGATGAATTTGGAAATAACATGAAAGTCCTCATGAGCAGTTCTGTTTGATTATCAGAGTCCCTATAATAAAAAATGATGGCACCATTTATTTACATGTGAATAAAAAGCTCAAACTCAGCAAGACTTTGCTTCTTCCAGAAAATCTGCTTAGGTCAGGCCGACATGTAGGCATTTTAAGCAGCCCATGTTTTTACTGTACATGTGTTACTCACATTTAATAAAGAATGCAAAAGGGCCACCAGGAGAAATTACAAAAACATATACTTGTAATAATATGTAGCACTTATAATGTAACATTTTTATATCAAATAAAAGAAAGCAACTACCACATGTATTCTATTGAGAAAAAAACATTCAAAATAAATATTTGACCTCAAATCAGTACCTTATCTTAATAGCTTAGTAACTTTATCTACTGATTACTTTTCTGCACTATTGATATTTTACATAAACTTTTTCTGGTTATTGTTTTGTAATGTGTTAAAGCAGTTTTCCTTTTTGCATAAGGATTTGATCTTTGGTGAACTCTTTGTGTCCTTGAAAACTTTTAAGTTTAAAAACTTCACATATTTTTCCCAGCAACATCCTTTATGGTAAATATGAGCCCTGATTAGGAAATTGCCTGATGGGACTGCCATGTTTCGGGCTTCATTTAGGGCGGTGATCCTGGTAATTGGCATGGCCTTTGCACAGACCCTGGATGCTCTGCTTCCAGAGTTACAAAATGTATCTGTTCCTGTGGATCATGAGAATTTTAAGATAGGGCAGTTCGCAAGTCTGTCCATATGGACTTGTCACCTTCCTATAGGGCTTCTAACACAGGCAAGCTTTGCTTTCTGCATTCTATTTTCTGAAACAACTTATGTCAATTGTGGCCTAGAGTAGTCTTGGAAGTTTTAATATTTATTTGAGGGTAAGAAGATCCCCTGGGTGTGTTCTGTAATGTTCAACAGGTTCACATTTACAACATGTCTTAGTGATATAAACAAATCATACCTGTTTCAGTGGTTGCCTGGTCCATTTTCATTAATGTCAGATCCAAATGACGTGTTTACAATATGTTGGACATTTTATTAAACCTTTCCTGGATTATCCGATCAAAATAGGTCATCCTATTATTTTTACCTACTCAACAGATGAAGAACCCATGCCTATAAAATGTTGAGTAACTTGCCCAAAGTCATGTGCTAGTGTGTTAGATAGCCAGCATTTTATTATTATAACTGAGTTTACATTCAGGTGCAATTATCACCCAAGTGAGTTAGAACACCTAAGTATATCTGAATGTCAGCCACATTTACCAGTGAGATAAACTTGGATTTGTTATGTTTCTATTGTTAATATTTGATGTAGATGGATATAGAACTTAACTCTGCTATTAAACACTGCCACTATCTAGTAAGTGTCTATGGTACTCTAGATGTTGATATATATCGGCACAATACTCACAATAAATACTATGGTGGTGGAGATTATTTTTTATTTATAGAATAGAAAACTACAGTTTCAAGAAATTGAGTAACTAGTCCCAAAACACACATGCATATATGATAGATCTAGACAACACAAGTTCATCTATTTATTTTTCAAATATTTATCAAATATAAACTATAATCTAGATATTTTTCAGGATATTCAGGATATAAATAAAAGTCATGCCTGAGTGAAACATTGTGTAATCAGAATGAACTGAAAGGGGGAAGGTGGCAGTCAGAGGAAAGGTAGAGGCCAGGGCTTTTCTGCGCCATTGTGAAGAATTCAGATACCATTTTAGTTGTAATAGCAGATATGCTGCAATAATATACAATATTTTTATAAATAAATATGATGAATTTAAGCATTTAAAAGATTGCTCTGCACACTGTCTAGAAAACGGTCTGTAGGAGCAGGAATAATATCAGGGAAACCATTAAGTTTATACTACATTGTATGCACAAACATTGATAGTGGTTTGGGTTCAAGTTGTAGTAGTACAGATCTTGAGTAGTCAATTTTTTAAACTTTTTTTATCATATAGTATAGCATATACAAATCAAAGAAATAATAAAAAATACAATACTCTTCAAAGCACTCTTCAACAAGTAATTACAGGACAGAACCCAGTTTGTCATGGGCTACCATGTGATCCTTTCAGATTTTTCCTTCTAGTTGCTCCAGAATATAAGAGATTAGAAGGCTTAGATATTTTTTTATCTCAATTGACTTTTTTCCCTACTTTTTTTGTGAAAAAATAACATATCTACAAAAAAGCAATACATTTCCAAGCGCAGCACCACAAATAGTTGTAAAACATATTTCAAAGTTTGACATGGGTTACAATTCCACAATTTTAGGTTTTTACTTCTAGCTGCTCTAATAAACTGGAGACTAAAAGAGGTATCAATTTAATGATTCAGCATTCATATTCATTTGTTAAATCCTATCTTCACTGTATAACTCTACCATCACCCTTGATCTTTCTATTCCACCCTTTAGGGACGTTTGGGCTATGGCCATTCTAACTTTTCATATTGGAAGGGATTGTCACTAATATGGGGTAGGGAGATGGAACTATCTGATGTTCTGGAGAGGCTGGGTACTCTAGGTTTTGAGACTTATCTGGACCAGGGACCCATCTGGAGGTTTAGGTTTCTGGAAAGTTACTCTAGTGCATAGAACCCTTGTGGAATCTTATTTATTGCCCTAGGATTTATTTAGGATTGGCTGGAATGGTCCTGGTTGGGGTTTGACAGGTTATGATGGGTAGCAAGATCTAACTGAAGCTTTCATAAGAGCAACCTCCAGAGTAGCCACTCGACTCTACGTGAACTGTCTTTGCCACTGATACTTTATTAGTTGCACTTTTTTCCCCCTTTTAGTCAAGAGAGATAGAAATGTCTCTGCTACTTACATAAGCTTCACAAGAGTAAGCCTCAGGATCGAGGGCATGGCCTATTAATTTGGGTGTCCCTAAAGTGTGACATAGTATCAGAGGATTCCCTGATGGTAAGGTTTAGTAGTTCCAAATTCTTTCTCTCATCCCACAAGGGACTTTACGAATACTTTTTGTATCTGCTTAATATACTCTAGGATGTATTCAAGCATTACAATAATCTGTACAGGATTAAAGGACCTCTTTCTTATTCTGGCCTCCGTGTTTCAAATTGCTTAAATAAGCTATACAGATAAATTGAGTTAGATTATGTGCTACAGAAAATTTCAGTTCCAGACCAAATAACCCTTTCTTCTTTTGGTCTCAAAGAGTATGTGTGGTTCTAAAATAAAGACAGTCTTCCTTAACCCTGTGTTCTGAATTACTTTAACCCCAGCCTATATATATATATATATATATATATATAAAACAGCCTCTTGAAATCCAGAAATAATAATCACCAGTCCAGACTTAATGTGTCTGCTATAAAAGTTTACAATCTAGACCCTTGTTTTCTTATAAGCATTTTCTAAAGGTGAAAATACCATTGTTATTTTTTTGTTTCTAGCTTATTTTGCCTCACCAAATGTCCCACATGTTCATTCGCATCGCTGCATACCTCACGACTTTGTTCCTTTTTGTAGCAGCACAACCTTCATTCACAAGAATCACTGTTCGCCAATATACTTTTCAGTCAGTGCATCCTTCAGCCACCTGCATTCATCAGGCATCTTGTGTAGTGCCCAAAGTCCACAGTCCATCAACATTCTCAATTTTAGATAATTTCATTGTTTCCAAGAGAAAGAAACTCAATAAACACACCCTCACAAAATAGGAAATCTAAACCTCCTCTTAACTCTTGTCCCTCCTCCCATTATTTACCTCTGCTGTTGCCCTGGTAGTGCTGATGGTTTCCTTTTGAACATAGTCCACAGCATGCAATAGCAAGTTTTCCCCTTGTATCCTGGATTTTGTACACGAACCATATCTTTGAAATAATTCTTTCAAGAACTAATTCATATTTCTAGTGTTATTCAGTAGGACACATAGGTCTATACAACCCATTTCAATCTTGTTATCCTAAATATGTTAATATTACTTATAGACCCACTAGAGAACCACCTTCACTTTTATCTATTCCCTTATGTTGAAGTTCAACCTCATTAGCTAGCCATTCACCCATGTCTAGGGTCTATGTATCTCTAAGTCCCCTATATTCTGTATTATGAACCTCTGATTATACCTTTATGCTAGTCATAGAAGTGGAATCATACACTATCTATCTTTTCATGTCTGGCTTATTTCGCTCACCATTATATCCTCAAGGTTCATCCATCTTGTCATGGGCTTTGGGATATCATTTTGTCTTACTGCTGCATAATATTCCATCGTATGTATAGACCACATTTTGTTGATCCATTTGTCCATTGATAGGCATTTGGTTTGTTTCCATCTTTTGGCAATTGTGAATAATGCTGCTATGAACATCGATGTGCAAATGTCTGTTTGTATTATTGCTTTCAGCCTTCTGGGCATATACCAAGTAGTGATATTTCTGGGTCATAGGGTAATTCAATATTTAGTTTCCTAAGGAAGTGCCAAACAGTTTTCCATAGTGGCTGCACCATTATACAGTCCCACCAGCAGTGCATAATAAGTGTCCCAATTTGTCCACATCCTCTCCAACATCTACAGTTTCCTGTTTGTTTAATAGCAGCCATTCTTACAGGTGTGAGGTGGTATTTCATTGTAGTCTTGATCGGCATTTTTCTTACAACCAGTGAAAATGAGCATCTCTTCATGTGTTTTTGAGCCATCGGTATTTGCTCTTCAGAAAAATGCCTCTTCATATCTTTAGGTCATTTTATAATTGGTTGTTTTCTCTTTTGGTGTTGAGTTTTATGATTTCTTTGTATATACAGAAAATCAAACCTTTGTCTGATATGTGATTTCCAAACATTTTCTCCCATTGAGTTGGCTGCCTTTTCACCTTTTTGACAAAGTCTTTTGAAGTGGAGACCATTTGATGTTGAGGAGTTTCCCTTTCATTTTTCTTTTGTGTCTCATGCTTTGAGCATAAAGTTTAGGAAGCTACCTGCAGTTACTAGGTCTTGAAGATGTTTCCTGATATTTTCTTCTAGAAGCTTTATGGTGCTAGCTCTTATATTTAAGTGTTTGATCCACTTTGAGTTAATTTTTGTATAGGGTGTGAGATAGGGGTCTTCTTTCAGTCTTTTGGCTAATGATATCCAGTTCTTCCATGCCCAATTATTGAAACAGCCATTTTGTCCCAGTTCAGAGGATTTGGAGGCCTTGTCAAAAATCAGTTGACCATAGATTTGGTGGTCTATTTCTGCATTCTTGATTGATTCCATTTGTCAATGCTTCTATCTTTGTTCCAGTATCATGTTGTTTTGACCATGCTGCTTTTCCAAATCTTCAAAGTAGGTTGTTGGAAATTTGATTGGTGCTATGTTGAATCTGTAGATCAATTTGGGTAGAATTGACATCTTAATTCTATTTAGCCTTCCTATCCATGAGCAGGGAATGTCTCCACCTATTTTGATCTCCTTTATTTCTTTTAGCAATGTTATGTAGTTTTCTGTGTACAAGTCCATTACATCCCTAGTTAAGTTCATTCCTAAGTTCTTGATTTTTTTACTTATTATTTTGAATGGAATTTTTTTCCTTACTGACTCCTCAGTTCAGTCATTGCTTGTATATAAAAATGTTACTGATTTTCGCACATTAATTTTATATCCTGCTACCTTGCTGAATTTGTTTATTAGCTCAATTAACTTTGCTGTAAATTTCTCAGGATCTTCCAAGTATAGTCCTCTGCAATAATGAAAGTTTTACTTCTCCTTTTCCAGTTTGCATCCCTTTTATTTCTGTCTTGCTTGATTGCTCTATTTAAAACTTTTAGCACAATGTTGAATGATAGTGGTGACAGAGGACATCCTTGCCTTGTTCCTGATCTTAGGGGGAAAGCTTCCAGTCTCTCTCCATTGAGTTCGATGCTGACTATCAGTTTTTCATATATGCTCTATATCCTATTGAGGTAGTTAGCTTTGGCTCCCATACTTTGGAGTGTTTTTATCAGAAAAGGATGTTGAATTTCTTTGAATGCTTTTTTAACATCAATTGAAATGATCATGTGATTTTCATTTTCAAATTGTTAATGTGTTATATTACATTAATTGATTTTCTTTTGTTGAACCATCCTTGCATTCCTGGTATAAAATCTACTTGGTTGTGGTGTATAATTCTTTTAATTTGTTGTTGGATTCAATTTGCTAATATTTTGTTGATAATTTTGGCATCTATGCTCATTAGAAAGATTTGGGTTGTAGTTTTCCTTTCTTATAGCATCTTAACCCGGTTTTGGTATTAAAACGGCATTAGCTTCAGAGTGCATGGGGAGTTAAGTGGTTAAAATGCCTGCCTTTCATTCAGGAGACCCAGGTTTGATTCCAAGACAGTGCACCCCCCTAAAAAATGATATTTGCTTCTGTAATGAGTTAGGTAGAGTTCCTTTTTCCTCAATTTTTTGGAAAAGTTTGAGCAGGATTGGTGTTAGTTCATTTTGGAGTGTTTGATAAAATCCCCCTGTGAAGCCATCTGGCCATGGGCTTTTCTTCGTAGGAATATTTTTGATGACTGATCGAATATCTTTGCTTGTGATTGGTTGGTTGAGACCTTCTATTTCTTCCTGAGCTTGTTTGTGTGTCTCCAGGAATTTGTCAATTTCATCTAAGTTGTCTAGTTTATTGGTGTATAGTTGTATATAGTATCCTCTCATGGTTTTAATTTCTTCAGGATCTGTGGTTATACACCCCTTCTCATTTCTGATTTTGTTTATTTGCATACTCTCTCTTTTTTTCTTCATCAGTCTCACTAGTGTCCCATCATTTTATTGATTTTCTCAAAGAACCAACTTTTGGTGTTATTGATTCTTTGTACTCTTCTTTTGTTCTTCCATTCATTTATCTCTGCCTTATTCTTTATTATTTCTCTTCTTCTATTTGCTTTGGGGTTGTTTGCTGTTCTTTTTCAAGTTCCTCCAGGTGAGTTGTTAAGACCTCGATTATTGCTCTTTCTTGTTTTTCAATATAGGCATTTAGGTCAAAAAATTTCCAACTCAGCACAGCCTTTGCCATATCCCAGAAGTTCTGATAAGTTGTATTCCCATTTTTATTCATCTCCAGATAGATACTGATTTCTCTAGCAATTTCTTCTTTGACCCACTAGTTGTTTAAGAGTGTGTTATTTAATCTCCATATATTTGCATACATTCTCATTCTTTGGTGATTATTGACATCTAGCTTAATTCCATTGTGATCAGAGAAAGTGCTTTGAAAATTTTCATTGTTTTTGAATTTATGACAACTTGTTTTGTCCCCCCAGCAAATGTTCAATCCTGGAGAATGTTCCATGAACATTAGAGAAGAATGTATATCCTTGTGTTTAGTGGTTCAATGACCTATATATATATGTCTGTTAGGCCTAATTCACTTATCAAGTTTTTAAATTTCTCTATTTCCTTGTTGATCTTCTGTCTGGTTGTTCTATCTATAATGGTGTGTGGTGTGTCGAAGTCTCCTGCTATTATTATTGACACATCTATCACTTCCTTCAGTTTTGACAATGTCTGTCTCATGTACTTTGGATCTCCTTGATTGGGAGCATAAGCATTTATGATTGTTATATCTTCTTGGTGAATTGACCCTTTCATTAGTATATAGTGTCCTTCTTTGTCTCTTATGATGCATTTACATTTAAAGTCTGTTTTGTCCAATATTAATAAAACTACTCCTGCTTTCTTTAGGTTACAACTTTCTTGGAAAATCTTTTTCCATCCTTTCACTTTCAATCTATTTGTATCCTTGTGTCTAAGATGAGTCTCTTGTGAGCAGCATACAGTTGGATTATATTTCTTAATCCATTCTGGCAATCTGTATCTTTTAATTGGTAAGTTTAGTCTCTTAACATTCAAAATTATCACTGAAAAGGCATTTCTTAAAACCATCATCTTATCTTTTCCACTTGTCGGATCTATATATTCTTTTCCCTCTTTCTCTTTTCATCCTTTAAGTTGCCCTTAATGGTATTCTTCCATTCTATGCTCTCTTCTAGACCTCCCTCTCCTGTCTTTTTTTTTTTTTTCAGCTGGCAGAATGCCCATTAGTATTTCTTGTAAGGCAAGTCGCTTGTTGAAAATTATTTCAGGACTTGTTTACCTGTGAAAACTTAATCTCTCCTTCAGTTTTAAAGGACAGATTGGCTAGGTACAGAATTCTTGTTTGGAAGTCTTTCTCTTTCAGGATCTTAAATATATCATGCCACTGCCTTCTTGCCTCCATGGTGCTAGTTGGGTAGTCTGAACTCAGTCCTATTGCTTTGCTTTGTGTGTAGTAGATTGCTTTTCTCTTGCCACTTTCAGAATATTCTGCTTCTCTTCAACATTTGGCAGATTGATTAGTATGTGTCTCGGGATTGACCTATTTGGATTTATTCTGTTTGGAGTTCATAGGGCTTCTTTGATTTGTCCTTTATAAGGGTTGGGAAGTTTTCCATCATTATATCCTCAACTACCCTTCTTAGTCCTTTACTATTCTCTTCTCCTTCTGGGACACCAATGATTCTTATCTTTGTGCAGTTTGTTTTGTCTATCATTTTCCTTGAAAAATTCACATTTTTCTATCTTTTTTTGCCATTTGCTGTTTTGAGAGTTCATGGTCAATTATCCTATCTTCTATATCACTTATTCTTTCTTCTGTCTCTTCAAATCTGGTGTTGTGTGCCTCTAGTATGTTTTTTATTTGGTCAACAGAATCTTTAATCTCTGCAATATCTGCTACTTTTCTATTTATTCTTTCAAATTCCTCTTTATGCTCTTCTATTGTCTTCTTGATCTCCTTTATGTTATTTGCTATCCCACTTATTTTATTAAATAGAGTTATATGAATAGCTTTGATTAGTTGTTCCAATGTAATTGTCTCCTCTGGTGTTTTAATTTGGTTGCTAAGCAGGGCTATAATTTGTCTGCATTGTGATATGCTTAGTAATCTTTTGTAGTTTTCATCTCATGTAAATATCTTGATTGATTTACTTTGGAAGTTGATTTCTTTAAGTGGGATAAGGCCTTGTATTTGTGGGATGGTAGTGCAGTAGGGAACAGGGTATGGAGCACGACGGTGCATTGTCATGTCAGGGCAGATATAGGTGCAAGTTGGGGATGTTATCCTGGTCCTTGTGAACATGGGCACCCAGCAGCCAGGGAGGATGTAGCTGAGCTGTGTGGGTTCACTGGTCTGTGGGCGTAGGCCTGGTATGGACTGGTCTAGAACATGGGCCCTTTGTGCACATGCATAGAGCTGTGGCAGCAGGTCGGTGTTATGCCTTCATGTGTTGGGACAGATGTGACCTGGACATGCAGGTCAACACTTTCTCAGAGTTAGGAAGTGTGACTGAGGGCTGTGCACATGTGTGGGTCTAGGACTGCTGTAAAGTGATGCACAGAGTTCAGTTGGGGTGGGGTGAGACTGTGCAACACTATGGGCGAGCAGCGGGAGTAGCCTGGGTATGGATGTTAGTTCCTGTAGCTTTTATGCACTGGCAGCAGCCTGCAGGGAGCAGGGAGGGGGAAGTAGTGCTCAGGAGGTATGCAGGAGAGGTGGGTTGGGCTGCATTTGTAGTGGGAGTGGGGCCAGTATGTGCACTGGGGGCTGGTGGGGTGGGGGCTCTTGGAGCCCAGGGAATGGGGTGGATAACACAGTTCGGGTGTGTGTGGTGTGGTGTGAGTCATGGAGCAGGGTGCTGTGCTAATGAGGGTAGCACGTTCAAAGATCATGGCCTGACTTACTTCCTAGGCCCCGTCTCCCTGTCCATGCAATCCTGGGGCTCCACACCTCTGCACCAGGCTCCAGCTTTCTGCCTCTCCATTACTCAGCCTCTGCTACCAAGGCCATCCTTTGTGGTGCAGAAGGCTCTCCCAGGTTGGTTGCATTCTTAAATCGCTGTCTCAGTCACCCTCTTGTCCTTCTCTAACTTTTCCTTGGAGCAGGGCTGAACTTGAGCTACCCTATTCGGCCATCTTCCTAGAAGTTCTCCTTTGAGAAGTCAACTTCGAAGTTATTTTGGGATTAAAATGGAAATCTCAATGAGGCATGTAAGAAAAGAACAAATTAAGTGTGATACCTCAGCTTTATTCTGAGTACCTCATTGGGATAAGCATTTACTGAGATGGGAAACCTGAGGTGTAGGGTATATTCTGGTGGGAAAGGGTTTTCTGAGTCAGACATGTGTAGCTTAATCTGCTTATTGGTCAGCGTTGTCAAATTGGCAGTGAGAAATCCCAGTCAGGAGCTCAGAAATGAGATAGAAACTCAACATAAAAATGGTATTTAGAGTCATGCCAACAGATGAAATCACATAGAAATGGAATGGAGAGTATAGAAGAGGACAGAAAACCAGGACAGGAAACTGATAGGTCGATGATTTCAAGCAACAGAAGGGCATTAAGAAGAGATGTTAAAGTGTGTACAATGTTGCTGAGAAAGTTGAATGGGAGTAAGAAAGAGAAGTGACGATTGCATTTGCTAAGATGAAGTTGTGGGTGAATTACTTTGAAAGAAATTTCATTGAAGTTCAGGAGTTTAAGTCCCATTTAGACAGGAATTGAGAGAGACAACGGAGTGGAGGCAGCAATTAGAGTCAGAGCTATCAAAAGTTTTGCTGTGTAAGGAATCAATGAATGAGAGCCACCGTCAAAGGTACTTTGGGAAATGTTTCATTTTAAGTTAAGCTAGGCTTGCTCTTTTAAAAAACCATGGAGATTGTCAACCAATACCTGAAATTAATTAATTAAGGAATCAGTGCTCAAACCTGGGTCTCTGGCATGGCATGCAAGAACTCTGCCTTCTGAGCCACTGTGGCCTGCCCTTTTTTTTTTTTTATTTATAGATTAACCATACACTAAGAAGAATAGTACAAATCTGAAAATATTTATATATATATATGAAATATAAAAAATAAATTTAGATATACATAGTATTACTAGATGAACATTTTCTCCAAAAGTCCATGTTTTGCATTTGAAAAATATCAAATATGCTGCTTTTATTTCATATCTAGATACCTCAAAATGCACTGTGAAGATTTAGGGTATACAGACTGGGAAGGTGGTGGGAGAGCTGTGGGCACATTATGGGAAAGGTGTTAAAATTATGCTCTCCATTCACCCCATTTTCATTTATTGCTTTCATGATGGAAGCAAAAGCAAGATCAATATTGTACATAAAATAACAGTGTCAGCTAATGTTAATAAGACTATCCATGCCAAAACATTTTTTTGTTAATTGATATATTCTCTCTGTACCTGAAGTCTTTGAAGTTATTGGTGGAGTGGAGTATGTTGAATGACAGATTTAAAGGAGAATAATAAATAGACCCATAAAATAGATTTTTTTAGTAAGTCATAAATTCAAAAATTGACAGGACACCTATGAAACAGGCTAAGGGAAGTCTAAGTTTGCGATCAAATTAATTATGCAAACTGACAGAACAATCAAAGCACATTATTTTCATCACTTTGCATCCCATATAGTTATTTGTGCTGTAAAAATTTCCCCTTGTAAGGTTAATAATAGAAGCAGAGAAAGGTTTCCAGGAGAAAAATGCTGCTTGATAATGTGTTTTTCCATCACTAATTATTTCATCTTGCAATCCACCCTTCAACCTCTTATTTAAATTAGACCTTTGTTTCTATAGATTTCCTTAATGTAAGCAGACCAGTTACATAAAAAAACACTGAAAATACTAAAATTATCTCACCATCAAAACAGTTGGAACAAAGTGTGCCAAGTTGAGTGATACTTTATTTATAAAAATGCATTTCTAGGTTTTAAACCCAGGATAGACTATATTAAAAGCCCTAGAATATGTTTTTGTACATTTTAATTTTCTCTCAAATCAGGAAGCAGTATATATTGAAAATAGAAATACTGTTTACTATTATCTAATCAGTAAAATGGTATACTTTAGAAAATGTAAGAGTAGCATATTATTTGACCATGCTTTCCTAAAAATAAATCTGTTCTTCATAGAGCAGAATATGGCCTTAAAGCTAATTAGTGCATTTGTATTCTCAGCTTTCTGTGTCAGCTTCAGTTATTGGGAGGTGTATTAAAACCTTCTCAAAAAATGTGCTACATTCTTCTCCTCCCCATATCCCTTAATATTTCAATACTGAGGCATAAATATAGCTAACTAACTAGTTTTTTGTCTTATATAAGAGCCCCAGTAAATAATGGACTAGACATAGACACTTTGACATTTAAAAATATTATTCACACCAATTCAAGGTCCTCCAGAGAAACTGAACAAATGAGAGAAGGAGGAGAGAGAGAGAGAGAGACAGAGAGAGACAGAGAGAGGCAGAGAGAGAGAAATAAGGAATTGGCTCTCATAACTATGGGGACTGAGAAATTCGAACTCTATAGGTCAGCCACTAAGCTGGAAACTCTGATAAGGATAATGGCATCTTTCCTCAGAATTCCCCAAGGGGAGCTGGCTAGGTGGAAATTCCAGCAAGAATCAGTACTGTCTGATTCCGTCTTCTGACCTCTTACATCAGAAGTTCTGGCTTTTAAACCCTCCAACTGCTTGGATGAGGAGAATACCTGTATTGAGTTACTTAGTACCCATATACATCTCCTTAAACTGAATTTAATCTCTAAATAAAGATAATAGCATGATGATACTTTTACCTAACATGTTATAACTGTCCTGTCTAAAAGCAAAAATTATACTAATTCTTTCCATATACGAGGATGCAAGCCTTTAGGTGATATTCATTCTTATCCTGGATATCACGTAACTTTCATACTATGATGTAAAGTTAATAAAAAAGGCATATGTATCTATCTATATATATATGTGTAGATATGTTTGTGTATACATATATATGCATATATGAGAAGGGGTGAAGAGAGGGAAGAAAGCAAAGCTATTTGCTATACACACACACACACAGACACACACACACACACACACACACACACATATACATACATATACATATGTAACCCGGAAGTATTATGGGTTAAGTTCTAGACCATTGCAATAAAGCAAATTTCACAGTAAAGAGAGTCACACATGTTTTCATTTCCCAGTGCATATAAAATTATATTGACGCTCTATTATAGTCTACTAAGCATGCAAGAGCATTATGTCTAAAAAGGAATGTGCATAATTTAAAAATATTTTATTGATAAAAACTGTGAAGCATCACCTGAACCTTTATCAAGTTGTAATCTTTTTGCTGGTTGAGGGTCTTACTTTGACGGTGATGGCTGCCTAGTGATCGGGGTGGTGGTTGCTGAAGGTTGCGGTGGCTGTGGCAATTTCTTAAAATAACAAAATGATGAAGTTTGCTGCATTGATCAACTCTTTCTTTCTGGGAAGATTTTATAGCATTTGATAGCATTGAGTAGCATTTTACTTACAATGGAAATTCTTTTAAAATTGGAGTCAATCCTCTCAAACCATTCAGCTGCTTTATAAATTAAGTTCATGTAATTTTCTAAGTCTGTTGTTATTTCAATAATGTTCATAGCATCTTCATGATGAGAAGCTTTCATCTTAAGCAACTACTTTCTTTTCTCCATCCATAAGAAGCTTCTCATCCATTCAAGTTGTATCATGAGATTGCAACAGCTCATTCACATCTTCAGGATCCACTTCTAATTCTAATTCTCGTACTGTTTCCACCACATGTGCAGTTACTTCCACCATTGAAGCCCTGAACTCCTCCAAGAAATTCCATGATGCCAGAATCAACTTTCAAACTCCAGTCAATGTTGATATTTTGATTAGCTCTCATGAATCACAAATGTGATCTAGAAGGGCATATCCTTTCCAAATGTTTTCTATTTTCTTTGCCAAAATCCATCAGAGGTGTCACTATCTATGGCAGTTATAGCCTTACAAAATATATTTCTTCAATAATTAAATCTGAAAGTCAAGATTACTTTTTGATCCATGGGCTGCAAAATGGATGTTGCCTTAACAATCACGAAAGCAACATTCAACCCTTTTGTACATCTCTATCAGAGTTCTTGAGTGACCGGGTGCATTTATAATGAGCAATAATATATTGCAAGTCCTTTTTTTCTTGATCAGTAAGTCTCAATGGCAGGCTTGGAATATTTACTCAACCATGTTGTAAACAGATGCATCTCATCCAGGCTTTATTTTTCCATTTATAAAGCACACACATAATAGACTTAACATAATTCTTAGGGTCTTTGGATTTGCACAATGGTAAATGGGTATTGGCTTCAAATTAAATTCACCAGCTACATTAGCCCCAACAAAATAGTCAGCCTGTCTTTTGAAGCTTTGAATCCAGACACTGACTTCTCCTCTCTACCTATAAAAGTCCAAGATGGCATCTTCTATCATCTGCATTGAAAATCTGTTTAGAATAACCACCTTCAATGATCTTAGCTAGATCTTCTGGATAAAATGCTGTAGCTTGTATGTCAGTACCTGCTGGTTCACTTTGACCTTTTTCTTATGGAGATGATGTCTTTCCTTAAACCTCATGAACCAACCTCTGCTAACTTCAAACTTTTCTTTTGCAGCTTCTTCATGTCTTTTAGCCTTCATAGAATTTAAGAGAGCTAGAGTCTTGTCCTGAATTAAGCGCTAGCTGAAAAGAATGTTGTGGCAGATCACCATAACACATATAATAATTTAAAATTTTGAAATGTTGCGTGAATTACCAAAATGTAACAGAGATATGAAGTGAGCACATGATGCCAATAGACTTGCTTAATGCACTGTTGCCAAAAACCTTCAATTTGTATAAAATGCAATATCTATTGAGCACAATAAAGCAAAACTCAATACAAAGCAATATTCCTGTATGTGAAATCATATTCATAACAAAATAAAAATTACTGATTACAAGAATTACTAATGACAGTTATAGCTATCCTTTCTGAAATTAGTCATGCAGTTGTAGCTGATAATCATATCTAACTTTTTCCACTCATAGCTTACTCCCTTTACCTTCAGCAAACCCTGAGCTGGTTGAAGTCCTTTGCCTGATGAGGGAATCAAAAGCTCCATTCCTAAAGGTTCTAGGCTCAGAATGGTCTTTCTTGTATTGGGTTGATGATGTTTGCTTTAATCACAAGGCAAGGTAGACTAAGAGATGCCATAAAATATCTCCTGCATTCAAAACATACTCTGTTTTACCTTCATTGTGTATTGGAAGTTCTACTTCTCCCTGGTAATCAGGATCACTTAGCTAAACCAGGCTGGTAACTCCTTTCTTTGCCTATTGATTCAGAGGCTTCAAGTGGTCAAAGTGTCTGGGTAGAAGCCTTCTAGTCCCTTAGATCATTGTGGTTCCTAGTAGAAGTGCTCCTCCCTTTGCAACTAAGGCTTATATATCAGGAAAGCATAAAGTTGAAGGGACAAGAAGCAAAAATTTTGCTAGTCGATCACTAGTAGTACAGCTACCATTTTCACCCCTTGATTTCTAGACCCTTAAATCCCCATAGATTAGATGCCAATTCAGAGCAATAGTAGCCTCCTGGAGAGCATTGTCCCAGTTCTGCAGTATATTGGAACCCACTTGGCAGTGTAATTGCATCTTCAATAGACCAGTGCACTGTTCTGTTAATCCCAGCAGCTTCAGAATGAAGGGGAACATGGTAATATCAATGAATTCCATGAGCATGTGTCCATTACTGTACTTCATTTTCTGTGAAGTGGGTTCCTTGATCAGAAACAATTTTGTGAAGAATATCACCATAACAGATCAGGCATTCAGTAAGTTCAGGAATGATAGATTTGGAAGAAGCATTCCATGCATGGAAGGCAAATCCATATCCAAAATGTTGCTTTTCCATGATGGAACCAGTCCAACCTTTCACAAGGTACCTGGCTGATCACCTTGGGGAATGTGCCAAATCAGGGATTGAGTATTGGTCTCTGCTGCTGACAGATTATGCACCCAGCAGTGGTAGTCAGGTCAGACGTGGTGAGTGAATGTCCATTTTGTTGAGCCCATGCATTACACACATCCTTATCATCATAGCCACTTTTTACACTTTTACAATGAGATGACTAGCTGGGAAAATAGTCTGGCACATATCACAGAATGGGTTATACTATCCATTTGATTATTAAAATTCTCCTCTGCTGATATCATCCTCTGGCTATCATGTAGAATGCAAATACCTTCATCCATTCATTAGGTCTTTCGACATATGTCTCCTTTAGACCTAGTTGTCATCAATTCTCCAATCATGTTCTTTCCAAGTCCCTGATCACCCTGACAAACCATTGACTGTAGCCCATGAATCAGTGTATAAGCACACCTCTGCCTCTTTCTCCTTTCAGGCAAATAAGCAACCAGGTTCAATGCTCACAGTTTTGCCCACTGGGAGGATTTGCCTTCATCAGGGTCCTTCAGGGATGCCCCAGAAGGGAGACCGTAATACTGCAGCTCTCTATTCTAAAGGGGTGCCTATAATTGTGCAGATCTGTCTGTATACTAGGTCCAAGCTCTCTCTTTCTCAGTTGATTGATGATAATGAACTCACTACAAGACCATAGTTGTGGGATGGGAAAGAGAACATAATGTGGCAGGAGTGGGGGCCATGTGCATTTAGGCTACTTCCTCCTGTAACTTACCTATGCCTTCAGGACTTGCTGAAGCCTGAACATTTATATGCCACTTCTGTTTGATGATAGAATGCTGCTATGCATTCCCAATTTTATGGCTTGTTGTGTCAGACAACATGATGGGCAACCCAGTTCTCATGATAACTTGGTAACATCTGTTTAAGTATTCATCTCTACCAAGGCCCAGTAGCAGATCAAAAGCTGTTTCTCACAATGAGAATAATTACTTGCAGGGTTGACAGTACTGGGCTATGATTCTCTTATAGGCACCTGTGAAATGATCCAAGCAGCATCTTTCTTTTCCATTGACACTTCTAGAGCCATTGGATCTTCTGGATCCTATGACCCAAGTGACAGAGCAGCTTGCACAGCAGGATGTACCTGTTACAGAGCCTCCTCTTATTTCAGTTCCCGCTCCAAGCTCGTAGCTCTTCTGTTCACTCATTAAGGAGCCACAATAGCATACCCAAGTGAGGACTCTGTTGCCTCCAAAATCTACAAGGGCCAAGTAGGCATTGTAATTCAGCTACTTGCATTATGAATTTCCATATTTTTTTTTAAGAAATTTCAACACTGTGGCTACAAGAGATAAGAGTTTCTTCAGGTCAAACAGAAACTTTCATGTTGTTAATGCAGCACTTGAGCTGGTAGTTTGAAACTCTAAGTGCATTTTTTAATTTCACAACTTTATCCAGTGTATTGAGGAAAAACACAGCCAACTTTATCATACTCATTTACTCGACAATGGTATGCTAAGTTGTCAAATATACCATCACCCAAAGCCTTGCCTATTAAAAGCATTTGAATGAATAGCAGGATTTAATGGTATTTTTTCCCTATATATCTTGCCAAATTATGCCATGGAAAAGCAGTGTCTGCTTTATCATTGAAAATAAAATAATTAGTGTTTTCACATTTATTCAGATGAAAAACCCATGCCTAAAAGCCAAAAACCTATCAGAAATCACATCTTTAATATTCTGTTTCTAAAATCTCCCTTAGTACCAAAATTTATATTAGTCAGGGTTCTCCAAAAAATGGAACTGATACAATATATGTATGAATATTAAATAATCCAAGGAATTGGCTCACATGGTCATATGGATTGGCAAATTCGAACTCTACAGGACAGGTCCCAAATGGAAACTTTGATAGAAGAGATGTCAAAATCTGTAGTGTGGATTCCCCAGTGGAAGGTGGCTGGGCAGGCTAGCTATTTTAACAGCACCAATGCTAAAGTTAAATCTGATTTTCTCTTCTGACCTCTGAAATCCTCAGTTCTAGCTTTTAAAACCTCCACTTTATTGGATGAGGAGAATGTTTAAATTGCTGAAGTCCCAAGTCCCCTTTTCTGATCACAGAAGTAATCAATTTATTATGGTTGCAAATCCATCTACGAAATACACTCTTGTAACAATCAGGACAATATTTATATGGCCAAACCACTGAACACCACAGCCTAACCAAGTTGACATATGAAATTAACCATCATTCTGCAAATTTTTTTTTGTAACATTTAAATTAAAACATTTATTGGAGGTGATTTTTTTTATGACACTGGTTTTTGCATATGTTCTATCTAGCAGCCTAAAAGGGGATACATACCATTTAAAATGCAAACATTTCCTGCTAATGCGCTGCTGTCACATGCGCTTTATGATTTTATTTCCAAAATGGATCTATAATATTATATAAACTATATAGAGAGAGTTTATCATATTTGTTTTACATCTGCTTGAGATCAAAGTAAGATAAATAGGCTTGCCTTGTAACACTGTGAAATAGGTAAGCCTACAAATTATGTGGGGCCTCAGAAAATAAATTTACTTTGACACACCGTGCAAAAGGATTTGAATGTATTATTAAATATGTGTGTACATTTGGATCTAAGGTCTCCTGTCTTTTCCAGCACATTGCACTTTCTTATTTCTTGATGAGATGGAAGTTACACATTTTAGTAAATTGAGATGTTGAGCTGTAATATAATTTTGCCTCATGTAATGTTCTCTGTGATTTATGAAGATTGCATATAACATTTACTGAAAGTTAAAAGAACAGTGCTTCCTCTAGGTATGCAATCAAGATCTCACAGATACAGATAAGTATACTTAGCGTTTTCTAAATTAATCTGATTGCATATATGGAAGGTCAGTGATTATTTTGTCCACAATACATGTTTTACTTTAAGATGGTTTAAATGCCAAATTGTTTTCACAATTTTCTCATGTTTAAATATTTACTCACTTCTACTTCTGTTTTCAGAATTTACATTCATCTGTCGGCATCTTTATTTAATATAGAATGAGCAGCATGAAATATGAGCAAAATAGTAAATTTAAGGTTTTCTGATACAATAATTCTGGACAATGTTTTACTGATGCCACTTAACTCATACATACTTAATAAAACAAATGAATTTTTCTTATACTTTTTCACTGGTAAATATATTTTGTTCTGAAAATTCTGTCCTAGTCATTTTACCCTGTAATTTGACAATTGTATATAACTTCAAAGAATTCAAATGGATGAGAAAAAGTAGCATGTTGAGTTTATTTATACTTTTATTTCTATATACAACATGAGATCGTTTATGAATTGAACTATACATATTCTAAATGTAGTATATAAAGGGCACATCTTTCTATCTATGATATACTCACCCCATAGTAATAGAATATATGAATTGTGATTGCAAATTATGAATGCTGTTATCCTTATTTCAATCTTAGTAAGAGTTTGCCATGACCTTGCTCTTTCTTGTTTCCAAAGCATATCCTGAATCATATAGGGATCTACATAATAGCAGTTTTATCTCTTTACCTCTCTCTATGTGTCTGTTAGTATATTAATTCTTGTCACACAATTTCAGTTTCATGGCTTGAAGTAGCAAAAGCATGACCTGCAATAGCTGAAGCTAAAGATAGTTCTAACTGATTTAAATGCCATCGCAGTGACTCTCTATCTACATATTCAGCTCATACAAGAGCATTCTTTATAAGCAGAGTGGCCCAACGACTGACAGGTATTGAGTCACCACTGGATGATGACTTCTGCAAGTCCTTGAACTGCACTGCCCTAAGTGTTTTGGCACAATAACTAATAAATTTAGCATTAGGTATTCTCTTTGCACACATATTCACCTCAAAGGTAGCCAGAAGCACCTTGTAAAAACCTACCTCTAAACCATGTGAGCGACTGACAAATTGTGTTGCTCACATTTGCATGTGTGTGTATAGATTGGCATAGTATTTTGCTGCCACTTCTCCCTAGAATACAATGTAAATTTAGCTCCTTCTAATTTAAAGAAACATCACTCTTAACCTCTCAAATGTACTCCCTCAAAAGACATGCTCTTATTCTTAATCTGTATTGCTGTAGGTTTAACTTTATTTGTAAATGGTATTTTTTGAAGATACTATTAGTTAAGGTGTGGTTGACTGAATCAGACAGGGTCTTAGTCCGCGTTACTGGAAATCTATTAAAACAAGGTCACAGGGAGAAAGGAGGGAGGAGCAAGAAGCTGGGAGTTAGGAAACTGGGAGAGCAGACATAGGGAGAAAGTGGAAACTGAAAGAGCATATGCGAAGAGACAAAAACACCATGTCAAAGGAGGCAGAGATGGAAGCCAAGGAACCCCCAGGATTGTGACAAGCCAGTACCAGAACCCTACAGATCTGGAGAGAGAGTATATTCTTGTCAGCATTTTGATTTTGGACTTCTTCTCATTTCAAAGCCATAACCAATAAATTCCTGATGTTTAAGGCAATGCATTATGTGATTTTTTTTATTTTATCTTATTTTTTTTTGGGTAACAGCCTGGCAAACTGAGCACAAGGAGACCCACGTGATATGTTCTGATCATATCATCACTGTGTGGAGGGGAGTAGGTAATTTTTATGATTGTTATACCACAGAGCACTTTCAGTGTACCCAGTAGTGAGACCAAAAATGGGTAATCTCATCCTCTAAAATTCTGACTAATATTTCGTTCATATGTGATTGTTCTTGAGCTTATAACAAAAGATCTAGTATTGCAATGGGGTAAGAGACTGAAAAAATTCTATGGAATAAGTTGCTGTTAACAAACTATTTAATTATACGTGGAACTGGTCTATCTTCACCAGGATCTTCATGTAATTCTTTTGGCTGATTAATTTTTCATTAGATTATAAACATCAAGTATCATTGTTCATGAACATTGCTTAATTGCATAGGGTTATGCCTCATTGGAAGGCAACTGTGACAGTAGGAAACAACTTAGAGGACAGAATAGTCAAACAGGCAGCCAAAGAACAAGAAAGTAGATGAAGTGCTCATACAGGTTTGATTCAATGAGCTGTAGAGATGAATCAGATGAAAATGGACCCATTTTTGGCTCGTTGGTGGTACTGTTTGTTCACTACTTCTTAATACTTTTGCTTTCTAATTATTTTTTTGGAATGAGGGGAAGAGGAAAAGTCTTTAGCAGGTCATATACTTGACTCAGGAACGTTAAAGTCAATTAAGGATTGCGTGGGCTGCTTTTAAACATGGTAATAATAACTTAAATGCATTTTATTTTTCAAAACACTACAACACATATGCAATATGTTTGCAGAGATAGATTTATACAAAGAAAGAATATCTTATGACCAGAGATTTGCACTGTTATGGAACTGTAACTGGCTTAGAAATTGTTTAATTCACTCAACATCACTATTTTAGACATAAGGCCACTGAGGTCCAGTTGAGTAAACTTGTCTATCAGGACAGAACTAGTCTAAAGTAGAAATACGAACCGAGCCTAGAACGCCTGTGCCTCTTTCATTAAGTTTCCTTCTAGAGTGTAGATTTCCAGAGGCTGAGAATGTCACAACATTCACTTTTGGGTGAAATGTGAATTTTAACTTCTATTTTATTTTGATAGTTCAATACTGGAAACAATGTTGAATCCACTGACAATGTTCAAAGGATATTAATCTACTAGGTCATGGTTTGCTCAGCAATTTTATTACTAGATTAAATGATTACTTTGAAATAGTCATCAAATCTCCTTAAGTTAATCATCAGTTGGTTTAGATTGACCTAAAAAATATCAACTTACTCACCAATATTAATTTAATTTCTCAATTTATCAATATTCTGGTGAAATTTTTATAATAAATAATAAACAGAAAAAAGTATGTAAAAGGAGAATATTTAATTACAATTTTTTATAAATCCCAAAAATAATGTGGCTGTGGGAAAACAGAACAATACACACACTATATAACTGGTATATGGTCTACCAAAGTTTTATTATTACAGGTGCATCATTTGTTCTTCTTAATTTTAGTAATGTCAATTGCTTTAAACATACACATTTTGTTTTGATCCAGATATAAATCCTTTATTGTATATGGGGTAGATGTGCTTTTTCCCATTGGACACATAAAGAACAATGGCTAAAAGCTAAGATACGTGCCTTAAGTCTCAGAGTTAATTAGATATAAAGGTTGAGAATGAAAAAAATTCTCATGACTCCAATTTTATTGCACTTTTTCCTTCCAAGGAGTAACTATAGGAATTTACAGTCAGGGCTTTCTTTTATCTTATTACATATATGACTAGTAATCTCATCATTTAAGAAGTTGCACAAATTAAAATACCTAATAAAAAAGGGTATTTATTGCCATTGCATATTTGGATGCTACTGTCAAAAATTCTCAATGCGAATGAACATAAAATTGAAGCCAAGCATCCGTGAATTCCTCCCACTTTTGCAGAGTGCTGTAATCTGTATCACAGGCATCATTAACTTAAGCAATTAAGTTCAATGTCCTAGTTTCTGTTGACATGAGCTACTATTTTTAGAATTTTTCTTGATTTCTTACATCGCTTGGTTACTCTTGCACCTCATGAGAAAAAAGAAGCACATTCATGTGAATTCTTTTTAAGATTCCCCACTGCAGCTAAAGGTTGATAAACATGAACTGCCACTGTAATTAATTCAAAGTGCTACTCTTAAAGAAGCTCCATTTAGAAAAAGCCGTTGCCAGAGGTGGTTGCTTTAAATACAAACCAATCATTAACTTCAGGGACACTTCTGGGGACTCTCCTAGTGATAATGAATCACTAAAATTGGTTTATGACTGCACTAATATACTTTAAATAACTTAGTTGAAATTGTGATTGAATAACTGCTTGGCAATCATGTCATTTTCTCTTCTAACACAGTTATTTCCTGCCAATGACTTTACAGGAATTTATCTGTTGAATTTTACTGAAACTCTATATAACTATTAATGTAGAAAACAATTTTTCTTTTAATGATAAGGTGGCGCTTATGAAATATAAGATTTGATGTCAACAAAAATCGAAGAATTTGTAATGGAATCAGTAAAATTTGTATCTTTTCACTTTAATCTGAAGATTTTAAAATTATGCTTCCACAATTGTTAGCATAGATTAAATACAATACATTCAAGCCATGTCCAGATATTGCAAATTCTTAAAACTAATGTTATCAGTCTTCTAAGACATCCATCTTTTGTGAAATGCAGCAAAGGATCTATAAAAGCAAAGTAAGGGTAATAAACCTGATTTCAGTGGCTTTGCAATCTAACTAAGCAAATAAAAGTAATGCCCATGAATCTTCTGTGTTCAAATCAAATACGTCAGTTAGTTATAAAGTTTTGATGTTGGGTTCAACTCCTGGAAGATTCATTAAATCCTAAATCTAATCGAATCCTGATTTTCCTGTGTGTCTTTGAAAACATACCAAACCTCAGATCTTCTTTTTCCTCTCTTGTAACTGGGGAAGATATAGGCCCTCGGTCTCTCACATGTCTATTTAGAGGCACATGGATTTGGAATTCAGATGTTTTAGGGTTTTAAAATGATAATAGGATGTATACAAGGAATACTGAATAACACCATCAGTGACCTGTTGGTTTACACCCTGTAAGTCACATTAATATTTCTACAGGGGACTGAGAATAATGACACAAAACTAACACTTTCACTCTGTAATGGTCTTGCATCCCATCAGGTTTTGCCATGAAATGAGTTTGTACCAAACTTTGAAAATAATTCCTTTGCCTTCAGGATGTTTGGCATATTGGGATTTTTATATAAAATATGATGGCTTACATTATGCAGCTAGACATTTCTAAAATTATGTCTAATTTACATGCACTAGAGCTGAACATTGAACACTTCATTTCACATAGCATGAAATGAAGACTCTCTGGCAAAATGCCAAAGCCCTGTAGCAGTTGCACATCAAGGGGTGGGATTTTATGGGACTTTGATAGGAGAAGTGTCACACAAATGTCTGACACCATTGTCTTCTCATGGTAGGAAATGGGACATTTGATGGCTTAGGGGACATGATAGTTATAATTAGTTTTTCCAGCAGAGATGGTCTTATATGGGAATTATTTGTCACTTCTAAAATACGTACCTAACTCCCAGGAAACAAATAGCTTCCCTTGGAGACCAAGAGATTAAGCATCTCCTCTCCATTACCAAGGTAAGCTTTTGTAAGAGTAAAATCTTTTTTTTTTTTTTTTTAATGTGGACACTGTAGACTGTAACACACAGGTGTGGGCAATTAATTGAAGCAGTGAAAATAATTGATATAGCTATAGTTATAGGTGATATAGATATGTATTTAGATATACATATAGTTATATGCATAAGTATATAAAGAGAGAAAATGAGTTATATAAATATATATATAACTAATGTATAACTCATCGAACTTTTAATAAGATAGATTTACTTAAAAGAATTAGCACTTTTTTGCATTTGTGGGTCTTTCTATTGAGTGAGCTTCCTTGAAACTCTTGTTGAACAGATGCAAGCGCAACCCACATGAGCCTGGCTTTACACAACAAATGTGTTCTTTTCATTTAAATGTAGATGGAATCATATTTTAATTCACAATTAAAAGATTACTTAAAGAAAAACCATGTGAATTGTGTGGCTCTTATTGGACGTACTCACATCTAAAGTACCGTAGGCTTGGAATTTTACAAATGGGTTTCTTAAAGAAAAATGATAGTGATGTGTATATTAAATTTTAGCAGCAGAGGAAATTCTTTCTATTATATAGTTACTTAATGTGAACATAGCTGATTTTAAATTGTAATAGGTATATTCTTCCTGTTTTCTGACTTTTGTTTTAAAAGTTAATAATGCTTACTGGAAAATATTAAATTGCTAAAATAAAACAACTAAATAAAACACTTAAAATGCTTATTTGGAATTCTGTGTAAATCTTACTTTCTATAATTTTGTGTAGATTATCTCCTGAGCTATAAGGTACAATGAATTAAAATGCCTTCAAATGTAGTTATCTGATATAAGCATGCATGTAAATATAATCACACTCATCCATATCTAGGCTATATTGCATATTTGTGGTATTTTGGTTACATAGAATATAAATTTATGCTGAAAGAATAAATATTTTGTCTCTGTCAATTAACACATGTTTTGTAGTTCACTTGGAATATTGGCTTAAAAACAAGAAATCACAGTAGAACATCTCATTGACATTCAATGGGGAAATAGTGCTGACAAAATGTTACAAGCACTAGAATGGATACAGGCCAAGAGAGTAAATTAAAAACAGTCTGATAGTTGTCTTAACATTTTACAAGGCAAGCAATATGATCAAGTTGTTGAGCTGGTATCATAAAATCATTTGAAACCAAGATTGCATTCTGTTTCAAAGATACAATTTTTATAACCCTGCTACTTTGATTAAACAGTGCAACTCTGAAGCTTTACAAAGTAGGGCATCTATACAAATTGCATACATACAGCCACTCATTCACTCACACATACTTTTATATACACCCTCAAGGACAAATGAGAAACTTTTTTTCTGGGATTGAATTTCAGCACCACCTCATTTATTTGGCCACTTATCTGGAGCTTAGTTGATAAATATCACATATTTACACCAAGCTCTGACATGTATTTTCATACAATACATCATCATGACTGCAATCCCTGTGGACAAACAAAGATGATGGTCTTTTGGCCAGCTTACACAGGAAGATTTTACAGTGCCCTTCTCTGGAAAATCGTCTACTCTACCAGTCCTTTATTCATCTATTCATTAATGACAGCATGCTTAAAAGTGAAATAAATAATTAATTATTAACTCCATATACATTTATTGAGCATTAACTGTTCATTTAGCATCTTATTTAGCGATGTGAGGACATGGCTTCTGCCCTTTTAGAACCAAATTCCATGAATTAGCTTCCACTGAAGTCACTTACTGTATGTCCCTTTAAGTAATGAGATTTCTAAGTGTCCCATTCATACATTCACCCATTCATTCAAGAATTTGTTCATGGATATGATGTGCAAACATGTTTTGGTATTGTAGAGCATATCAGAATTATGTGTATCTTCCAGTCTTTTAAAGAATGCATTGAAAGTTTTATATGCAATATAAATATAAAGAACATTTCTTTACCAATCTTTAATCACATTACCTTTAAAGGTTTGCTTTATGTGCACATTACTAAAAGTTTCAGCCTGCTCTAATGCTCATTTTCTATTAATGATATGGCAAGAAAAAGGGTATGACTCAAGGTCATAATAAAAATTGGCTATTTGGTCTACAGGATTTGAAAGCAAATGCCCATGGTATGTCAGCCCTGATAGGGTCAAAGCCCAAGGGTTAAGACTTTAATCTTTTTAATGAATTTTGAATATTCTTTTTATAATGCAGTGTTATTTCTCTAAGCTGCACAAGAGGCCATTTGCATCTGGAAAACTATAAAAATGGAAAGCTTAGGGGAGGTCATTGTGCAGTCAAGTGAATTCAGAGCTGAGCTAAGCATTGCAATGGGTAGCTTAAAGTTCATACAATTAACCTGCAAGGTAAATAAATGAAAAATAGTGCATGGTTCCCAAAAAAAATGAGTTTCTGACATGTAGTTTAGTAATTTTAGCTCTACATTTTCAGTTACCCATGCTTTCTATGACCAAGTGTTATGTTCTATAAGCCATCGAATGTCTAGAAAGGGGGAGGGTTTTTTGTGGGACAATCAAGGTGGTCATCTTTATCAAAGTCATTTATGTATCGATTTGTGCAACACACTAGCATAGTTCTCAAAAAATGAGCAATTCTATTAGGACTTGTAAAAACACCATTTCCAATATCTATCAAATAGAGATATCTCAGCTACATCATCATCATCATCATAATCATCATCAAATAATAAGATAACAATAATTGCTAACATTCTTTAGCACATGCTATATAATTTAATCATTATTTTAACTTCTTTACATGTACTGTATTATAATAGTCATCACAACCATGCAAACTGGATACTCCGATCATCCATTTTTACAAGCAAAGAAAGTAAGACTCAGATTAATGAAATGTCTTTTCCAAAGTCTGAGCTAGTACATAGTATTTAGGGTTGGGATGAAGCAAAGTTTAAATGGAGCACAACACACAATTCTCACTGGAGAGCAAAGGCTATGTATTTCCACAGTCCCTCCCCATAATTAATGTTACTATCCTGGTTCTTTAGATGTTTTAATAAGAAAGCTTCTGTGGTCAAATGTTTGGGAAATATTCTTTTCTAAATGGTCTTGTGACAAATCAAAATGCATTAGCCTACTAAGACTTGCCTTTTTAAATTGTGATTTTTAAATACTTTAATATTACAGTGACAAACTAAAGTTTAGGTTTTCAAATAATAATTTTGCAAACCCTTTTAACTTAAAACAAAATGTTCTGCCATGCTGGAGACCCAGGTTCAATTCCCGGTGCCTGCCCATGCAAAACAAAAGCAAAAACAAAAACAAAACCACAAAAAACAAACAGTGATATCAAGAAGAATTCATGTTTTGAATCTACAGATTACATTTTTAAATATATTAAATTAAACATAAATTAGGAAAATTAAAAAATAAATAAATTAGAAAAATTATAATAGGTGCACTAAAGTATGCTACTTTAAAAGAATCATAAAATATATATTATAAAAGTTATAAGGGTAATGAGATTATGTAACAGTAAATTTTTGATCCAAACTATTCTCTGTCCTTTATGTAACTGCGAATTATCCCACTTCAGTCATCTAACGCTCTGTAACAAACTGCCCCCAAACTTAGTGGCTTAACACAGGAATGATTTATTACTTCTCAGGAATTTCTTGGATCTCATTAATTTCGTGGGTCAAGAATTTAGGCAGAGTTCAGCTGGGGGGTATTGCTGTTCCGCAAGGCCCTTGCTTCATTAATCTGCCTAAAATCCTGTACTTTTCCACATGGGTTATTTGTCTCCATCTGGTGTCTCTTTCCTCAGTAGCCTGAGAAAAGCTTTCTTCAGAGCGTGATGACCAATCTCCGAAAAGAGGAAGTAGAGACTGTCACTCCTCCTAAAGCTGTGCCCTGAAGTCCTAGAGCTTCACTTCTACTTTAATCTACTGATCAAAGAAAGACTATGAGATAAGCCCAGATACTACAGTAAAGAAGATGTAAGCATGTGCCATCTATTTAGGGTTTAATAGCAATTTAAAAAATCAAGAATAGATAATGTTCTAATGGTGTCAAATATGTTTAAAGCACAAGAGGATCCAGATAATTCAGAGCTTTTGCAATATATTTTATATACGAATACTCAGCTCCAAAAATGTTTGAGAAAATCAAGGACTAGAATTTGGGAAGCTTATATTTCACATATAAGAAATATTAGTGTATCATATACAGGCATATATTTTTGAAATATATATGTGTGCATGATAAACATGCATTTATCTAAACAAACACTTAAAAATTTCCTTGAACTCTTAAAGTTTTTATTTAGCTTTTATTATCTTTTTCAAAAATATTGAAATATCCTAAGTGTCCAGGGGTTTTCAACACTGTTCAACAGAACCCTTGGAGTTTCTTTTGAAGTTTCTCCAGTGGGTACCATGGTTGAATTCTAAGCCAAACCTGCTTTTCAATGAGGGGCTATACTTTGATCTGTTTTATTTATCAGTTTTTTAAATACGATATTTCATTCTTTTAATGAATGAAACACTTAGCTGAAAAAGGTATGGATAAAATCCAACCACCCAACTTAAGAGAAAGAAAAATTCCTAACAGATTTAATAATTTAGTCAAATTTAAGTAGCAAGTCTATAAGAGAAATCCAGAAAACAGGCTTCTTTGTAGTGTCTTGATTCTCAAAATCACAGTGCTTTATTTATTATAATTGGTATTATGACAATAATAACATTGTAGGTGGAAAGAGGTGTGTAAGAAAGATGAGAGACATGAACAGTATTTCTCAACTTTGGCAGTATTGACATTTTTGGCCAAATAATTCTAAGTTGTGGGGTCTATTTTGTGCATTGTAGAACATTTAACGGTATCCATGGATCCAACACACAAGATGCTAGAACTGCAGCACCCACTTACCAAGTTGGGGCAATGACTAGTATCTCCAGGCATTGCCAAATATTCCCAGAGAGAGAGAGACAAAGTCAGTTCCAACTGAGAGCCACTGACATAGAAAAAAAAGTTTCTAAAAGTAGTTGATGGAAGGAGAAAAATAAAGGAGAGATGGAGAATAAGGTCTAGAAGGTCTTCTCTATTCGACAAGTTAAGCAGTGAATATATTTTCAGCATTAGCATCCTGAAAATTTGAGAGCAGCAAAAACAGTGATTTTTCCCTTCATGTATTTGTATTATTATAATATTTTCATTTAATGTATTTTAACATTTTTTAAAATATTTTTATTTAAGAAAACAAGCAATACACTTAGAACCACCAAAAATGAGTATCTTAGTTACTTTAACTATAGGCATATTTAAATAAAGTATCCATATAATCATTGAAAAACCTGTGTTTGCACAGGAAGTTTCATAAACCAATTTAAAATTAAGGCAACAAAGAAAAAATCTACACATTCAGATAGCAAAGTTCTTTAATTCTAAATATTAAACACTAACCTAATACTTAAGTATATACTTATTTATTTTTAGTTTCAATGCAATAATGACATTCGTGAATGCATTAAATAGTATTATTTAATATGTGACAGTATCAATTACACAGTTGCTACAAATAGACCAGAAACAATATAAACATGCTATAGGAGCTTTGCCAAACTTTAGAATTAGAATTTCCAACAATTCTACCTCTTTGGAGTATTGTTACATCTTAGCTAATATCAATTTATACTATAATATCAATTTCATAAATATCAATTCATATCTGAAACTTTGTAAACCAGAAGTCATCATAAAAACCGTGTTAGAAGGACTCAGCATACTATAAATTTAAAAGTCAGAGTTGGGTCTGACATTCCCCATGGAGAAATTAAACCAAGTCTTAATTCAGCAGAAATGTAAATTAGCAGAATTAGAGCTTAAATAAGTTATTTTTGAACTTTGGGAACCCTGATTTTTTAAAAAAATGCTGTTATAGCCTAGCTTAGCGGAACTCAGGTTTTTCAAATATTGCTGAATTCCTTTTAGTATTGACTTTTAAACTATTACATCTTCCCCAGATATGGAATATCTTTTATTCTGACCATCAGTAAGAAAGCAAATCTGAGTGTCTCTCCCTTATAGAGCATTTACAGATGGGCAACAGACTAGCAGCCCATGTGGGAGCCAGAAAGCATGGCGGCCTATGTATGAATAGATCACAGTTAATTTTTTCTCTTCCATTTTCTCCTCCTAGTTCTTATTCTGAACCTCTTGTTCAGCTCTATCAGGTTTGCTCTGAAAGCCATTGAGGTCTTAACCCTTTCTTGTACTTCGTGACACTCAAGAGACTCCCCTGGGCATCCCAGCTGTCAATCATGCCTGTTGGCCCAGAGTTCAGCGATGCCCTCCTGCCGGGTCTTCAGAAGAACTTGTTAACCAGAGTGTGGAAGAGTTGTTTCCTTGTCCCCTGGTGAATAAGAGGAAATTTGGGGTCTAGCAACCCCTGATACCAACTTCCAGCCAGTCTTTAAAATTATTTTTATACATGGGCATTTCCATACATTAGAAGGTACCAGTTGTCTCTTTATCTTTCCTGAGACTGGTTTTGGTTCTTTGGTTTGTATTAACACTGCTTTTAGGCTTTTGTACCTGCAGCCTAAGTATTATACGTCTCTGGTGGGCTAAATCACTACTCTATCTGCTTTCTGGACTGCCAAATGTTTTACATTTTATTCTCTTCTCTTCTTTATGACATGTGGCTTCACGTCTTTGTTTTACTGTACTATTATCTTATGAGGGTTTCATGCTAAGTAGAGATAAACATGCTTATACCACTATTTTTAACATGAAAAATATATTTATTTAGTGTGGAAAATTTGAATGAGAATTGCAAAGGTCTGTGTAAATTTAATATGACTTGGAACTACAGCAAAAGTCTACAGGTATTTTGAGTGTTATTTACTTAAGAAATTCAGAAATTTAAAAAAATTAAGATAAGTTTTCACTCTGGTTGTTGGAGTCAATATTCTCTATATTCGATTGTATCATCTGTTATTACTTTTTATACCAACAATAATAGATATCTGTATTTTCTAGTGTTAATATTAGACACCTAGGATAATAGATAAAGGGATTATTTTAGGGATGATACTATTAAAAGAGACATAGGATTTTACACATGTAAAATCCATTCTAAATTCAGGGTAGTATTTATCCCTTCTGCTTCAGGTACATCTCATGTGCATCTGAAGTTACTGAGGATTATGATTAAGATATTCAATAGATCATATTAATGATATGGTGGCCACAACAGACATTCAAGATCAAATTATTTAACAATTGAAAGTGCAATTGATCTGTCCTATTTTCATCATTTCTAAATTATTTGTTTGTGGTTAAGAGGTTTTTTGAAATTTTTCCCAAGTGCATTTATTCAGTTATAAGAACTTATGATGGAAAGAGGGTGCAAGGATAGTTCAGTAGTAAAAGTCTTGCCTGCCGTGAGGGAGACATGGGTTCGATTCCCAGCTGGTACACTTAACCCCCATGCCCCAAAGAAAAAAAAATATGGTAGAAAACACTGACAAGCAATACATTAAGGTGGAAATAAAGCATTCAAAAAAAAAAAAGAAAACTCTTGACTTAACAAAAGTCTAACTTCCAGAAAATGATTGTATTGAGTATGTTGTGATTAGAGAGCAAAATGGAATTGAATTGCAATTGTGTATATTTAGCCCATTATGGTCAGCCATTTTTAGGGGATGAGATATTAAGCAATAATGGGACAGGAGAAAATGAAAAGAAAAAGAGTAAGCATTTAAGAATTTGGGGCAATTTTTCCAAAACATGCAATTATACAAAAACCTTCACATGTGGGTTTTTTTACATGTGGACCCATGTAAAGAAAAATACTCCAGGAAAAATACTTTACTGCAAAGAGGAAAATAATTTCCAAGAACAATTACAGCTAGAATTAATAGCACCTGTTCAGGATTAAGAATCTATGCAAATTATTTGATAACCTAATAATGAATATGACTATGGATTATCTCAAGGACATTAAAAACATTTCATAGGGCCAATTTAACATTATATTTTCACAAAAACAGTGATACTTAAATGGTATAATTATTCCACTGTCATTTTCTAACTGTTTTGAATTTGAAATTGTGTTCTTATTTTCATAACCAATGTCAGTTTTAAGCTGGTTTAAGAAATCTATTCAGCCATTTCTGAAAAGTTCAATTAAAGCCATTAAAATCTAACTATTTTTTTCATTAAGAAAGAAATCACATTTTAAAGTTCAAACTTAGCGAACTGAGCATTTTTATGAGGCACATATATCTACTAGGCCACGTTTCTTCAAAGAAGAAACACTTCCATGCTTTTAGCAAAATATTAAACATTTTTCAACTCTGTCCTTCTAAAAACATGCGAAACCAATATATTTTAATGGGTTTTATGACAATCTATTGTCTTTTCTTTCAAATGGACTCATTTGAAAGCTGTCTAGTTTAATGTGGAAGTTAAACATATTACAAAGAAAAATTAGGACTAATTAAGCATAACAACTTGTATCTCTTATCCTTATTTTGGTCATGTTATCTGTTCCTAAAAATGCATTTCCTGGAATAAAGATGAGTTATTTTTAGAGTGAGTTATTACTAGTGATTGCATTCCTACAAGATCCACCCTTCAGAAGGGGCTTATTGTTTGGTGGTTTGCATTTTGCTTAAAATGCTTTAAAATTCATCTTTGTTTAACTTAATAATTATAATCTGAAACTGATGACAAATTCTACATCCACATCATTACTTATGACAGTGAATGGAGAACTTCAATCCTCACAGCTTAATTTCATTCTTCTAGTATTTTGTTTTATCTTTGAGAAGCCCCAAGACACCGCTGCCCGGAGCTTCTGAAGCTCGTATTTTGACAGTCAGGAGTTCCTGAGCCTGTGGAAGGTGCTTTTCACTCTTCCTTGTTGTTAGAACTTGTGATAGAATGTTCTTTTTGGAACAGCAAATTAAACCTTTTTTCCTTATCCCCGATTTGTAAATGTGGAACACAGACACCAGTAGGTGCTAAAAGTGGCCCTGGGGTGCAGTCAGCCAATGTTTCTCTAATGCCTTGTCCTGGTCTAGAGGGGAATACAGTTTTTCCAAAGCTTTACTGTGAATTTGGACTCAGTCACCAATTCACTGAGAAAGCTGGGACTGATATGGGGAATCTTTTCACTGTGTACCATTCGGTCAAAAAATTTTAAAATTAATAATAATAATGATAGTAAAAAAGTGTTTTGGGTCTCCACCTTTTTCTCGAAAACAAACAGATAGTTAGGGTGGAAAAGTACAAAATATTGAGCCACTGTGGTATAAAATTAAAAGAATTAGTTGAAAACTCTCTGACTTTCTGGTCATCTCGTCTTTGACCTGTATAGTATCCTGAAGCAAAGGCTAAGCCTCCTTCTTCCACTTCAGAATGAGAGCAATATTTAGCAGGTATATTAATAATTATGGATTTGGCTTGATCATTTTATAATGATGTGATTTATATAGAAAAGGAGTAGAGCATGAAATAGCAAGGAATGTTCTACCATTTTTTGCTCAATTAATAATTTTGGTAAAACATATTTGAAATGTACATAAATACATATACAGAATTTTCAGCATATACTCACACATAACCAACTCATATATAGTCAACCAATATATACAATATGAGTTTGGAATAAATGTAAAACTAATCTTTAACACCAACAAATGATTGTAGCAGTTTTTCTCTTCCAATTAGGTACAAAGAGATACCATTTTCCACATCTTTATAGGCAAGTAATTTAATGTGGAAATCAAAGTAAATGGGATTGTTATATCAAAGTAAAACCTCCTCACACAATTGAATGATGCAGGCCCACACTGCAGTTTCAGGTTGTTTTTATTCCTGAAGTGGGGCTTTTGCTTCTGTTTCTTTGTTTAGCATTTTGTTTTGTGAACAAATCCAATATTTTGATGAATTGTATAGAGATAAAACTTGTACACAAAATGCAGATTATTAATAGACTCAGAAAATTGACACGATTATTTTTGTATTTAGTGAAAGAACGAGTAAAGGGCTCTCTGTCTTTGAGAAAGATAGGCTAATACTGGACACTGCGAGGAACCTAGAGTGTATTTGCAGATACACATGGGCTGGAACTTAGACTAGAAGAGAAGCTCTTTAATTAATAGTGGGAAAAAATAAAACAAAAACACCAGAGAATAGCTTTTCTCAACCCATCTGCTCAGTTCTCATCTAGGTCATGCCTGGCTAATCCTCAGCATATTCTCAAATCCATAGTCTTGGGGGAATCTGTTTTTAGATTAACTAAGTGTGTTCGCCACTTCTGGCATTCCTTTGCACACTGGGTTCGGGCCAGCCTGCTTATCTTTGATTCCTAGGCTGCCAAAACAAAGTTCCACAAACCAGATTGCTTAAAACAAATAATTGATTGTCTAGCTCTGGAGGCTAGAATTCCAAAGTCAAAGTGTTGGCTGTAAGGAAGAATCCATTCTGTGGGTTTCTCCTGATGGCAGGCAATGGAGTGCTGGCAGTTCTGGGTGTCCTCTATGCCAGATGATACAGGTTCTCTTAAGTTTCTGTCACTCCTCTCCCCTTCTCATAAGGACGCCAGTGTTTACAATAAAGACCCACCCTACTCCAGGATGACCTCCTTTTTAATTTGCCTTATTCCTTCCATTACAGCCCTATTCCCAAATAAAGTCACATTCAGAGTTACTGCAATTCAACATATCTTTTAGGGGAGAAGAGCTCAACCCTAAACACTGCTCTTAGATCAGACGAAACATCCACCAACCCTGACCTGTCCACTCTTTAGCAGTAGCCAAGCTACGCAAGTAGAGCCTCAAATTGGGTGCGATGAGGAGAGGAAAGATACAAAATAAACATACAAAAATAAAAAGTAAGAGAGAGGATGAGAGGAAGTGGGGCATGAAGATGAATAAGGACAGTAATGGACTTGTATGGTAGAAATACCTTAATCCTTTAGAGGCTATTTTATAACTCCCATGTCTATCTATTCCATTCCCCAGAAACAATGCCACTACCCTATTTAATTTGAACCAGCTTCTCCAGGGCATACCATTGCATCCTGATGTAGATGATTTAACGCTTCAACAATATTCCCTGCACCTCTGAACCACATGGTCATGGCCATGTGATTTTCTCTGTTCAGTGAAATGTGAGATGTACTATGTGTCACCACATAGACCTGCAATGTGAGAAAGAAAGATGCCTTTGCGCCATAGGTCAAGCTGATTTAAGACCTCTGTTGACACTGGAGTGCTGCTACTTTCTCCAGGTCTCCCATGTAATACAATACTCCCAGTACAACATGAAAAGATATACAAATTGCCTTTTTTACACATACATCTAAATCCAAAAATTTTTGAGTGTGTAATATATGCAAGCCATAGGTTTACATACTGTATCATGAATAAAACATAGCTTTGGCACACAGTCATTTTTAAATGTAGTGGGAAATGATACATAATGGGACAGATAATCACCACAAGAGATGCATAAATTGTTGATTCCAAAGGGTAAAGAAGTGCATCCAATTTGTTAAACATAGAAAAGTAGTCACAGAGAAACTAACATTTAACATGAGTCTTGAAGAATAGGTAAATGAAAACGTGCTAGAAATTATGAAGGATATACAAAGGAAGCATAGAATATTTGAGGGGACAGGAATAAGGAGAGCAAATTTTAGAAATAGGCAGTATGGTTCACTTCAGCTGGGAAGTGATGATTCACTCTGACTCAAGTCAAGCACATGCAGAATCTTGAAAATAGAATTGGATACATTATCTAAGGCCATATGCTAGGCAGCCACAGCTGTCAGGATGGGAAGAGAATATTTAATTGAAAAGGCTAGGAAAGCATAATGATGGGTGAGGGAGAGAGAGTTATGAGACCTAAACTTGGAGAATGTAATCAGGTATAGTGTTGTTTGAATGGCTCAAATCTTTAAAATGTCAACAATGAGAGGAGGTTAATCAAGGTGAAACTAAAGTAGGAAGCATGAGGAAGGACCTGCAACAACAATTGGATAGGAAAGAGGGTGTTAAATATGAATGACATTGAACAGATAGAACTCACATAGTTTTATATCTGGGAAAGCAAAGTAGAAGAAATAGAGAGAGAGAGAGAAAATAACAGTTCAAGACAGCTCTAAAATTTTAGTCATTGAAGACTAAAAACAACTTAGTTTCCTTAATGAGTGAGCTTGTTTTAGTTTGTATTGTATTTTAATTGTCAGTGTTATCTTCTGAGAAAGTTGTCAATCTGTTGACAATGGAAAGAAGAGAAGCTAGAGTATTTAGGACCTATATAGATAGAAAGTATAGATAGAATATATGGAAGTTTGTGAGATTCACATGGATGAGTGTATGAGAGAAGAAATATGACGTAAAATCAGCACCAGCAACTAGTTGTAAGGAAAGCAGAAATTACAATGAGGCATTACTGTTGGGGTTCAGGGAAAGGATAAATCCATAGAGCACTGAGTTAGGAGAACTAAGAAACTTTTCAAAGTCAAGAGGGAATTACAAAGTGAATTGTTGTTATGAGATCCAGGATACCTAGTGCTTAACCCAATTAGGAGGGATTTTCCTCAAATTGCTGGAAACTCTTGAGAGAAATTTCAGCCAACTAGCGGTGGCCGAATCTAAGGTGCACGAGTTTATCGTGTGAGACTTGGCAATGTTGCCCAAGGATACAGGCTATTTTTTCCAGAGATTTTTGCAGTGAAAGAAATGGGAAACAACTAGAAAATAATTTGAGGTTTGGAGGATTAAGATCAGGCTAGAAGAGGCCTGAGCATGATTGCATGCTGAAAATAAGAAACTAGTAGAGTGGGAGAAACAAAATCATAGTTAAAGCATGATTCTGGAGGTGCTGAGAAGGAATTAGAATCAAAAAGTTTGACTAAATTGGATTAGAAATATAGAGGAGAGATTATTTTGTAGAAAATGGTAAAAGAAAGTAAGGAATGAAATAGCTCAAAGCTAATCATCATAAGAAGTAATGAAGTTGTAAGAGCTCGGATAATATAGTCTTGTTTACAATGAATAAGGCAGCTTTGCTGCTGTGTATAAGGAAGGCATGGGAGATATTTGAGTTTGAAAGACAGAGGAAATGAAACATAAGGAATGCTGAGCAGCTGTGAGGGCTCCCTGAAATTTTCAGTGGCTGAAATAGCAAGTAATTTTCCAAAGCAAAGCTGAATTAGGTCAGAGTACTGGTAGGCAACGTACATAGCTGTGCAAAATGTAGAAAAAGAGCATGTGCTTTGGATGTTAGAAATCAATATCTGATGATCCAATTTAATTTACTATCAATGTGACCTTGGTCAGTTTATATATACTACCTGAGCATCAGGTTCCTAACCTATCACCTGAGGATAGTACTTCTAGTCTTGTGTGGTTGTTTTATTACTGGTAAAGTAATATGCATAAAGGGCTTACCAATTATAGTGCTTGTCTAACACTTAGTCATCTTCAAATGGGGTCTGTGTCTTATCATAACTCAAAAAAATTGACTCTGTAATTATGAAAACTTTAGGGCCTAAAGCAGTTGATAGCAGTACTAATTTGGGGAAGGTAATAATTTTCTGAGGCACTTAAGGGCACACGCCATATTAATTATTGCTACATAGAACTAATAAGCAATATTGGACTATAAATATTAAGTCCTTCCGAACAAATGCCTGCCAATTGGTTTGTGTCCTATGGATTTAGGCACTGATTAATGCATTATAAAAGCCAATTCTAAAGGCATTAAGTTCTCTTTAGCGCAAGAGTTAACAACTTACAGCCTGAGAGAGAAATCTGACTGTTTACATCTTTTTGGAAATAAAGTTTCACTGACACATAGCCATATTCATGCATTAAGTATCATCTATGGTTGTTTTCATACTGCAATGATGGAGTGGATTAGTTTTGATAGAGATGGTGATACCCATAAAAAGTGGTGGGTTCTTTGCCCAATGCACTCACATTACCAATTCCTGACACTCTGGAATTTCAAAGAGGTGAAGAGTCTAATGCTACACACAAAGCAGGAGATCAGAAGTCCTGTTTGTCCAAAAATCTATCTCCTCGAACTGCAGTAACTCTGATGGGTTTATGGTACCAAAAGATGGGCAGGTTTTAGGATAATAAACACAAAAGCTTGAGATGATGAGATTAGAGTTGATCTGGTTATTGGGAATGGGCAAATTCTGTCTATCGAGATAGCTTTGGAATTGGGGTGGGTTAGTTCTGGGCCAACACAAGTCCTTTTATTAATAAATATTAGGGGCTGTCTTTAGTGATCATAAGATTCTAAATGTGAAAAACAGGATAAAGGGTATGAGTGAAGGTCATGAGGTTTTTACAATAACAAGATAAAGGCTACATGGTTAGACCATCATTATCAAAGATTAAGGTAGCTGGACTATATTCAGTAACCTCAGGTATCTCTCTCTGGTTATTTTAATGAATGAGAATATAAAGAAAATAATATTCATATAAGAAGTCATAATCATTTATAAATCCTAACTTCTTAGTTATAATTGTTGAGCTTCCGAAATCTATGTTACTTAATATCTGGAACTTAATAGAAAAGTTGCTTTAACTCTGCTCTAAGATGTAAATACTGCTATTGAAATAGAGCCTAAACGCCATTGGTTATCATTCTTACAGTTAATATTTGTATTTATCCATTAAGTATCCATACCCCTTTGTAGCATGGTGTATCATACATAGATAAGGATTTTTATTCCTCTGGAAGTTAACTGATAGTACACATTAAACATTCTGCACTTTTTACAAAAGACTTGGTCATAAATATGGGTTTAAAAATGTTAATATCACTCCTATTTCTTTTTTACTTAAAATATTCAAAGAATAAAATGTTAAACATTATATATACGAACTTGAGAACTACCATGAGACTAATAAAAAAGATGCGTTTAAAACACAATTAATATATATTACTAAGCTAAAAGACCATTAAATATTAACATAATAAAATATTAATTTCTATCAGCAATTCTTCTTTCCACACACACATACTTGATTCAGTTGCTATTTAGTTGTAAACAGAGATAAAGTTCAGAATTCTAATTGATAAAAGTGGAAACAAACACTTTCTTAAGGGATTTTTCTTTTTAATGAGCTCTGCGTTACTGGAAGCATATTATGGATGTAAAACACCAACCCCTTTCCTCCTCCCAACTCCCCTGAAGGATTATTTGTTAACAAGCATAGGCTCTGGCGAGGAGAAGGGATAAGGAAGCAAAGTGGATTGCTTGACCCCCAAATACTGTAACAGTGTCAAAGGCATTGTGGAGTGAGTTACTAAAATGGTACATTGTGGGAACACAGGTTCAGGGCACAAGAGAAACTTTCAGCAAGTGATCCCTTTATTACTTGTACAGAATAAAGAGTCCAAAAAGAGCAAAGAATCTCCATGTCACTTATACCGCACAGTGAGTCCAAAAAGAGAAGGGAAGGAGTCCCATCATCCTGGCTGGTCTCCTGGGGTGACCAAACACTGCACTGGGTCAGGGATCATGGATGGCAACCCCCCAGGCTCAACTTCACAGGGAAGAAGAGAAACTAGTCTATACTGTTTGAGTATGACTTTTATCTACCTCATGGGAATGGTGCCCTGCTACTTTGAATTCTTGCTCTAATCATCATCTGGGACTGTGTGTTCCTGGTTCCATGTTCCTGGTTTCTGGGTGTAAGTTCTGATAGAGACTTTACATTAGACTTTACATCTCAGGTTGTGGAATGGCACACAATTGAAAAGGAGGCGGAGGGAGTGGGAGGTCATAGGATGGCCACATGGGTGCGCTTGTGAATTCTGCAGAGAAAAACATGGGAGAAGGTAAAGTCTGAAAGATGGTCACTTAACAGATGTCTTTGATTTCCCTAACAGGAATCTAAGTGGTAGCCAAGAGAAAGGTACAATAAATAATTTACCCAAACCAAAAACAACTATTTATATGTGCCTATAATAAAGCAAAAAAGGATTCTTTTAATCTAGTTCATATCTATCTTCTAGATAGTCAATCATATTATATGTCTTAGTCATGTCTATAGTTATCTACAACTAACTACAGTTGGCTTTCTAAAACATTGACTGATAAGTCCTGTTAGTTTAATAATGGGGTCTGTGCTGGTTTGAAAGGAAGTATGCCCCCTAAGAAAAGCCATGTTTTAATATAAATCCCATTTCATAAAGGTAGAATAATCTCTATTCAATACTGTATGTTTGAAACTGTAATGAGATCATCTCGCTGGGTGATGTGATTTAGTCAGGAGTGGTTGTTAAATTGGATTAGGTGACATCATGTCTCCACCCGTTTGGGTGAGTCTTGATTGGTTTATTGGAGTCCTATAAAAGAGGAAATATTTTGGAGAATTAGAGATTCAGAGAGAGCAGAGGAGAACGACATAGCCACGAGAAGCACAGTTCACCAGCCAGTGACCTCTGGAGATGAAGAAGGAAAATGCCTCCCGGGAGCTTCATGAAACAGGAAGCCAGAAGAAGAAACTAGCAGATGACTCCGTGTTCACCATGTGCCCTTCCAGATGAGAAAGAAATCCTGAACTTCATCGGCCTTCTTGAACCAAGGTATCTTTCCCTGGATGCCTTTGATTGGACATTTCTATAGACTTGTTGTAATTGGGGCATTTTCTTGGCCTTAGAACTGTAAACTAGCAACTCATTAAATTCTCCCTCTTAAAAGCCATTCCATTTCTGGTATATTGCATTCCGGCAGCTAGCAAACTAGAACAGGGTCACTAAGAAGTTATGTCTTACAATTAGTTCATTTGACATTGTTAACTAAATGCTGACATACTGAGGGCTTGTACTTCTATATAAATATAAGTGTATTTCTTTTCCATGCATCAATATTGTGACTCTATATATTTTTCTATTCCATAAGCTACTTTGAATAAATGAGACTCCATGACTGCTTCATTCATACAAACATTCATGTGATACAATGTTACCTTTTATAGTTTATGAAGTTTCCATAGTTGCTCCTAGGGTAAGTTGACTCTACCATATTTCATGGATTCCTTATACTGGAATTTCCTTCTGTATAATGTCAAAGAGCAAAATCAATTTTATGGCATGTGACATTCCTGCTCACCTGTAGAATTACAGACTATGGTTTTACCTACACCTACTTTATGGAAATTACAAGATTCCATCATATTAATGCAAATACTGCATAGATGAATACAAATAAATTGCTTGATAATGAAGCGAAGAATAAATAGCATCTCTTTTCACATTCTGGGTTTTGCTTTTCTGTGGCCCCTATGCTAATGGGGAAAATCTGAGCTTTCCTGCCCCATTTAAAGACTTAAATGTTTTCCCTTTAATCTGCTGACAAAACCATGTTTTTGTCCCCAAATTGGATGCCTAAAATGATATTTAATAACCTTTGCTTATAACTTTTCCTCATGATATGTAATCAACTTTAGCAAAGGAATAATTTCTGATTTCTTAAAAAGAGAAAGAAAAGCTATATGACTATTATTTTATAAGAAAAAGTCATGCTGCTATAATATATGGGGTGTTCTGAATTCTAGACATTATAATTTATGTGTAGGCATCACTGCAACTACACAAACTAGATAATATATTTATATTTTAGAGAAGGAAAATGAGGTTGAATTTATACAGTAAAATGATGTTGATCTGCAGTTGAACAGCAATTCTATATATCAGTAAACACTGGTCTTCAAGGCACTCTATCATCCTGCTCTGTGTACAACTACCATATTTTGATGGAGGAAATCAAAATGAATATGGATACAGAGAAGTCTGTAAGTTGGAATTGATTGTTGATAAGTTTATGGTGAGGAGGGGATTCCTCTCTCTTATTTTCAGGGTCTGTGCTAAATTAAAAATTGACTTGATCTATAGAGAATAACAGTAGTAGCAATGAAGAAATAGGAACTTAAAGAAATCAAAATTAAATTTAATGGAAAAGCATACCCATAGACCCTTATACTTCATCTATCACCCAGGATGGTGGCAGGGTATGGAAAGCAGGGATGAGGTCAGCATTGCAAAAGATAAAATTCTAGAAATTCAATGATAATGATCTAGAGATTCCAAAGAAAATATGGTTGGACGATGCATTGTTCTACATTATGCTAAACATGTGAACAGTAAATTTAGCATAATTAGAAAAAAAAATGACCTTTCACCGTTTCATACTAAATCTGGAGAATTGTTTCCATGGTCATCATTATCAAAACACAGTGAGAAGC
The DNA here is from genome assembly GCA_004026745.1 of Myrmecophaga tridactyla. Taxonomy (NCBI): domain Eukaryota; kingdom Metazoa; phylum Chordata; class Mammalia; order Pilosa; family Myrmecophagidae; genus Myrmecophaga; species Myrmecophaga tridactyla. The sequence goes on from PVIY010009101.1 coordinate 46,562, forward strand.
TTTGAGAGAGTCACAGAGCACTGTATTCATGGAAAGCACAGAGAATGAGTAATGATATTTATTTAACCTGCATTAAATAGACGACATTAGGGAGCTGAAGAGGTATGAAGATGTCTACAGAACAATATAAATAGGTTCCAAAGAACCCAAGAACTATTGTGAGAAATAATAGCAGTACTTCCTTTTTCTTGTGGAGAGATGTGAAATTAGTCAGGACTGGCACATTTCACAATGAAGAATGCAAACAGATGGTTCCTGGCCCTGAACTGGGAAAGATGGTACCTGAACACTGAGCAGAATCTTGATATGAACTAACTGGCCAATAAACACGTATTTAAGAAGCTCTTCTCTTTCTTTATTCCAAATTTTTCACTTTTAAATTACTATATCCAGATAAGTCCAGAGATTTGGGGCACAGCATTCCAGTACACATTGTAATCAAATAGATTCTATTGGCAGGAGGGCTGCCTGTGCTGTATATAACCCAGGGGAAGTGCTGTAAGGAGTTGCTGTGCAGGCTGATGATGAAAGTGAGTAAAGGAGTACAAAGATGTGTCGGGCAGAATGGAGAGTCCAGCTGAGTTCTGAGTCCAGCCCCTTGTAATGGCATCAGTCTATAGACCTGTGAGAGAATTTCTCCCCCATACACAGCTGCTTGGTCACTGGAGCAGGAAAGGCTTGTATTAGTTTAGATCCAACTTGAGATTTTCCAGGTGAAATGTGAATGGAGAAATACAAGGCAAGGAATTAGAGAAGAGTGAAAAAAGAGTGGTAAACCACTATGGTACCATGTCTGGATCAAGAGAAAATGGAAAAACAAAACCAAAAATCACTCCAGTAGGAAAAAAGAAAAAAAAAGCCACAATATACTGTAGCAGATGTGGGCATTTTATTTTAATTCAGCTTTGCTGGTCAGTGTTTTTTGCAGTGTTTCAACAGTTTACTCTGAAGCCATTCCAAGATCTCCCTGCAGTTTTGGCCACATTATTCCATTCTCTTGAAATTTCCTCCTTTTTTTTTTCTCTCCCTGAAAAATTGCTGTTTCTCCTTTAAGATCTACATTTGTGAATAGCCTAATTCACTTTGCTAAGTCATAGTTAATTTCTTAGTCCCCCATACCTCTACAGAACTTCCATGCTACGGCTTCCAGTAGTATATTTTAAACATTTGCCTCTGCTTCAATTTTACCTTTAAGTACATTTCCTAAGGACAGAAATGATTTATAATTCATTTTTATATTTTGTACCTACTATGTACTAGTTTGCTGAATAAATCATTAAATAATACCTAAAGAACAAACTAAATTGAAAATTCCCTCTCTCTCCGGCCTTGTCTTCTTTTGTTAAACAAGAGGGAAAGACTGGAGGGATGGCACAGTCTTTTCCAGTTTAATAAATATTAAAATATGATTTCAAATATAAGCTCCTTTAGTGCCCATGTAACTCCCACAAATACAAATGAATACAACACAGGAAAATATGAACACAGGAAAAATGCAAATTTACAATTTGAATAAATACATTTATAATGATATCAGGAAACAAGATTTTGAGAGACACAAATAATCAAAATAGAAACTACACATTTTATAGCTCTTTAAATGAAGTATTAGAATGCCTATGTCCTGGATTTTTAATCTGATACTAAACGACTGTTAGGAAAATAAGTAACAAAAACTCCAGCTTTAACAAGCTTCCTGATATGTAAGGAAATCAATATATTAGCTACTGGTAAGTTGATAGAGTTCAAGCTTTTTAATCCTTTAATTATCTGCCTAGCTTTAAAAAAGGGGCTTTTAATTTTAAAGTATTATTTTCTACCACATATGGAAACCCTAAATCTTTTGGGTTAGCAAATTTTTGCATAGTTTTATGGTTTATGTTATTAACTTTGTTTTGGAATTTTAACAAATTCCCAATGATCATGAAGATTTTCATGCGAATGTAATGTCACTTTGTTACCAGACAGATAAATTTAAAATTAGAATAGAATTTAAATTCTGTAGATTTTCAAGGGAATTACATTTTATAGTAGTAGTAAGCAAAACTCTAAACATATTAGATGTGTTAAATAACAAAACAACGATGTTTACAATTATAAATATATATATATATATAGAAATATATATATATTTAAACAAACTAAGGGTGCACAGGTAGTTCAGTGGTACAGTGTTGGCCTTCCATGCGGAAGACACAGATTCGATTCCCGAAGCGTGCACCCAAAAGAATAAAGAAATAAAAAATTAAAAATAAACTAATTTTTAAACATTTTAAACAAATAACTTAAAAATCCTACATGTTTTTATTTTGTAAATATTAAATATTTTCTAATAATTTCATATTGAGTGACTGTCTTTCACCCATTTGTGTATATAATTAATGCTAAGTTTTTAATATATATTTACACACATATAGTTTTTCTTCTGGGTATGTATAACCTCATTATAGGCACTTTAGAAAGTAAAAAAAGAATCATACCCATAACTCAATGACCCAAACAACATAAATCACTTTTTTTGGAATATGACTGATGTGTTTCCTTTTAACTTAATTTCTGTTAGCTAGTATTTTTGTCCATTTAATTTTAACACTTGCTGATATTCCTTTCTGTTTTGGATTTATATTATCCTGTTCCTATTTGAGGTAGTGAATGTGCCACAATTTCAATTTAACATTACTTCATATGTTTATAATTTAAAATATATCATTATCTCATTAGTAATATCAATAATTCAAAAATAACCATTGACTTCTTATTAAAGTGGAGAAATAAAGTACTTATTTTACTTCTGCCTGGATTTTCTTGATATGATAGATAACACTTGTCCCTTGTCTTTCAGGAATGATAAATGGCATATGTGCCTTGTCACAATATTCAGATGTACTTATAATTAAATATTTCTTTGTGTCTATCTGCTTTGCGTTGTTGTTATTTTAAATCTCTTTCTCAATGGTCTATTCCTAGGAATCAGTGTTGAGTTATGTCATATATACACGCTTTTCTTTTCAACATGGTGTCACGTTACTTCCAGGGTCTATACTAATTCATGCTTCAACAGTATTATACAAGTTATCATATTGTTCCCCATATTCTCAACAATAATCAGATTTTGAACATTTTATTGTTTGCCAACATAATTGATAAATTGTTTCACTGCATCCTTAATCTGCAATTGATCTATGTACTAAATTCTTGCATCATTAACTACAGTTAGTAAAATTTACTTTACAATTTATTATACAGTCTACTATTGTCCCCTACATCATCCACATCATCTCTGCCATATATCAAATTTTCCATTCCATTCATCAGCTTTTTTTTGGTTCCTTTAGCCAAGTGCTTGCTCTTTTAATTAAAATGTTATAAGTTTTAGTATTGAAGAGGACTAATCCTTCTTCCTTTTACTTCTTTATAGAAGAAACTCTTGGCTGTTTGTAGCTTTTTGTTCTTACATGCTATTCAGAATCAGCTTTACAGCTTTCATGTAAAATATTTATTCCTTTTGCTTAGAATTATTTGAATTAATAGAGCCTTGACATGCTGAATTCTTCATTCAGGAAAAAAGATTCTCTCTCTAGAATTGTTTAGTTCTTATTTAAATCCATTGATTAATTTTACAATTTAGCCATGAGGATGGTATGCTTTTTTGTAAAGTTTATTTCTAGATGTCCTTAATAAATAATAAAATGGCTTTTTTCTATTTCTCTGTTGCAGGGCTACTGAAATACAATTGTCTAAACATTGATATGTTAAATGATATTTTGCATTCCCAAGGTAAAATACTATCACATCACCAAATAATGACATTTGGGGTTCATCTTTTATGGCACGTTTCCTGTTATTTCTTCTTTTTACCTGCTTGAACAGTATAGGACATCAGTTGTGTTTTGTGATTTTAGGCTGGAGTCCATCATATTTGTTGGAACTATAGCTGGCCAAAACTCTTTGGGTTATGAGTGTTTTTCTTCAGAGATGAATCCTTTATACTTCAGAAAGTCATCTGGAAGACATTATACTACCTTAATCTACTTTAAATTCAAATTTTGCTTTAGGGACTCTGAAACAAACACATAACACCAATTAATTCCCCAAACTCAAGCAAGAGGTTGCCACTGGCCACACAAGCTCCGAGTAGGGTTTATTTGTCTTTACTTCCAAAAATGTCCAGAAACAACAATAAAACATTTTATCGATTTGTTTTGTTGATTTGTATTTTAGGTAGCCCATTATCCTGAAGGGTCTTTCCTTGAGTCCAGATGTTCTTTCTCCAAACAACCTCCAAACCTTCACCAATCCATAGCCCTCACATACAAATTTAAAGTCAACTTCATAGATGCTTAAATAGACACTTGTCTTCAATACTCTCTCATTTCCCTGTACTTGTGCTCCAGCCTTGATCCTCACTTTAGACCATGTATTTGACCTTCTTTTAGACTCACATACTCATTTAAAAATGTGTTTGTGTGTCTGAGTTTGTGTATTATTTTTAAACTAACGTGTTTATATATTGTGTTAAAATCTCTAGTTCTCCATTTTGTGGGAGATCTTTAATGTTATTTTAAATGTTTAAATGCTATGATACCATAAGCTGCAATTCAGACAGACTTTCAATCTTTTTCTGTTGTTTTAACAAATTATCTTTTATATTTTGTTTAATTTGATCTATAGTTTGTTCAGTTGTATTGAGTACAAGTACTCAGGAAAGTTAAAAATGTATCATCATTTCTTTCTTTAGCCCATTGTTTTTCCTCAGTATGTTCTGCAGTTAAATTATCATAATCTGTCTATATTACAGATTTTTGCAAGGGCTCCCATCATATTTTGAATAAAGAATTATTGAATCAAGCCTAGTACTTATCACAAATTTCAAAATATTCCTCACTGATCCCTGTTTTACAGGTCTGGGTGATCCTTGAATATTCTAAGATCTGAAGTTAGAAAGCTGGCAGATGTGATTTTTTTGCCTCTTCATTATTCAATTTCAGTTCTGGAAGGGTACTTGTTGGGGAAATCCTGCCTGAACATTTTTTTTGCTGCACCAGTAGTCAGCTTCTTCGTCTGGTTTTCTATTAATACCTGGCTATGTCAAGAGATAGTTTTGTCTTCCGTAGATGTCCCATTTGGCTTGAGACAAACTGGCTCTAGTTTGTGTTGGGCCAAACACTGTGGTTGCTTTAGAAAGTTCTGAAAACACACTGCTTAAAGTAATTCTAGGAGCAGTGCATGACAAATGCACTTCAGCTCCTCTATCCTTCCATTTTAGGGGATATCAGTGGGATTTTACCAGGATTATTCTATTTTCTTTCACAGAATGGTCTTTTTTGAAGAAGAAGAAGAATTTTATTACTAGGAGCTTGGCGTTATTCTTGAAATTGGCAGCATCTCCCTTACAGTTGGTAGAAATTTGATTCTGGTCCCTTTCTTTACTATCCATCATTTATACAGCTGTAACCATTTTCAGATTATTTTCATTTGGTGAGCATACTGGACCGGAGATGAATGTCTATGCCCAAGCTGCAATTTTAGCAATCATCTTTTCCTACCTTTGATTAATAATCTTCCTCAGCTGATATTTGTCCAGACTTTTCTTAACTTAGCTTGAAATGGCCTTGTGAATTGTGCCCTCGCTGGCTGTGCTTACATTGAGCTAGTGTCTTGGACCTTGATGAAGCGCGGCTACTACCACTTTTTTTGACGTTTCTCTCTGCTTAACGCTTTTCGGGTGCCATTCATTTTCATCACCGTACTTCTACCAATAGTACACTGAGAAATAGGTTACCTAATTACAAGGGGATACATCTTTGTGGAAGAACCAGGTAGAAGAAAATACAACCAAATGCATTTAACCCTGTAATATACCCTCTATATTGATTAAATTGGTCTGTAGTCTTGTCCTTTTTTAACTTAATAATATTAACTCGATATGACATCTGTCATGAGTCTCGTGTCCTAGATTATTTATTTTCCTGCTGCTGGCCCCTTTATTTTCAAATATTTATGATTTGCATCTTCTTTAAATAACGCTAATCTGATTTTGTGAATCAGATAATCTTAAATTTGATATGATATTCTTAATTGTGACTACCATAAATAAATGTAAATCTTCACCCTCCTTTTCTGAGTTAACATACTTAACCCACACAGCACATCTGCATATAAAATAATACACTCACACAAGGAAATCACAAAACCTACAATATTTTCTAATAATTAATAAAATATTTTTATGAATTTAATTGACAACATTATGTAAGCAATTAGTTTTATTTGCATTTGGGATTAATCAGATGCTTTCAAATATTCCAATTTTAGGGATTTTCAGTAAGGTTGCAGTGAACATCTTTGTGCATGTTTCCTTGTGAGCTTCTGCAAGATTTTCTCTGGAACAACCACATAGGAGTAGAACGGCTAGGCACGGATTGCCTACATCTTCCCCTTTGCTAGATATTTTCAAACGGTCCTTCAAAGTTAGCAACCTACACACCCAACATCTCTGGGGAAGTTTCCATCACTCCACATGTTTGCCAATTGTTGATGATTTCAGAAATTGTATTTAACTTTTCCTTGACGATCTTGTTGAGTGTGAAATGATATGTCATTGCTATTTTATTTTGCACTTCCCTGATCATTATTGAAATAGAATCCTCTTATATGCTTATTGTGCATGCTGTGTTTATTTCCTATGTGTTTTCAGTTTACACATTCAATATCTCCTATTGATTTTGAAGTTCTTTATATAATCTATAGTTTAAACTATGTTCCATGAATTGTGAATATTTTCCCATAGTCTCTGACATATGCTATCATTTTATGAGGTGTATTTTTGAATCCAAGATTTCAATTTTATTGGAAATGCATTAATATTTCGGTTTGTGCTTTTACTGTCATACTTAACACACCTTTATTCCTATTTCATTAAAAGATTTCCATTTTTCTTTTAAAATTTTAAGCTTTTGTCTGTCCACACATCTGCAAGTTATTTTTGTCAATGATGTGATGAAGGAAGTCTACCTTCCTTTTGTGCATATGCATGGCAAATTCTCCCAGCACCATTGATGAACAATGTATTCTTTCTCCCTGGATCATAAGTCATCACTGACTTATATCAAGTTTCCAAATAAGTATGAGAGTTTGTCTCAAATCTCTTAATATTGTATTAATTATTTGAGCTCTCTCTTTGCCAATAATATAGAAAATATGTGTTTTCAATAATATACTCAAGTCTAACAAGCCATTCATTTATAATATATTGTAGGATTACAGTCAGAGATACCACTATGAATTCATGCTTAGCTTAATGTACATACAAATAGTTATATAGAGAAACAATCATGAACATGTGTATACACAAATTGGCACAAATACATATATATTTCCCAGTTCTGGCCATTCAGAGGATCTAGAAGCAACTACATTCTAGTAACATGGAGCTCAACCAGTGCCCAGATCTCCATTTTTTAATACCATTCTCCAAAAAGGTGAAGCCGGCCTCCTTGGGCACATGGCTGAGTTTGGAATTGATTGGGTGGGGAATATATAAAATTAGCCTCAAGCATATTCTAGTGTCAAAAAGTGAGGAAGTGTCCAAAAACCAGACTGATGGGAATATGTTAGAAAGCCAAAAGAATGAAGTAAAATAACCACTGATGGCCAAACTAGAACAATTTGAGCAATAAAATGCATAAACTGGTATTTGTTTATAACCACAAGTAAATATCCATGAGTTCACACTGATATGAACAAATGTTTAAATAAACATATGCGTACATACATAAATACAAATATAAATAGAGGGGTGATATCTTGTAACAGAAAGTAGGACCACAAGAGAAACCATAAGAGAAAAACTAATGAAATCAGGATAAGTTGATGTAATATAATAAGAACTAATTTCATTTCTTTAGGTCACATATCAATATATACAAAACATTGTGACAAATGTACAATAGTAATGTAAGATCTATACAGTAAGGGAAATTGGGTATGAGGTATATAGGAACTCTCTGTACTATTTTTTGCAACTTTTCAGAAAATCAAAGCTATTTTTCCAGATTTAAAACAAAAAAATAGCATATGATCTTGATATGAAAAAATTTGAATAGGCATATTCATAGAGTACAGGTTACAAGGGGACAGTGGGGATAGGAACTGGGTAGTTAATGCTAAATTCACAAAGAGTTTCTCATTGGGGTGAGAGAAAAGTTTTGGTAATGAATGGGTGATGATCATAGCATATCACTGTTAGTATAACTGACATTACCAAATTACACAGTTGAATGTGGTAAAAATAGGAAATTTTAGGTTATTTACACATTACTAGATTAAAATTTTAAAAATCATAGAAGTGCACAAAAACAAAGAGTAGACCCCAATGTAAACTATGGACTATGGCTAATAATATACTTACAAAAATATCGTTTCATCAATTGTAACAAAGTTACCACACTAATGCAAAATGCTAATAAAAAGGAAGACTGTGTATGGAGGGCTGTTTTTTGGGAACTTTGTATTTTCTGTATTTTTTTGTGTTAACCTATATCTTGTCTAATAAAAAAAACTATTCAAATATTCTAATGTAAAAATGTTTTATATGAAATAATAAAGCAAGACCTCCTCTAATACACACACACATATATATAATTACTAAAATAACTGACATTAAAATATGTCTATGTTTGCTTTCCAGCTCTGTTATCTAACTACTGGCTCTATTTGGGAATATAGTCAAGTTGGCACTCAATACCACTCTCAAAATTTTAAGGCGCCAGAGTTTAAGAAGGTAAGTAACATTTAATATTGTCAATATAAATATTTTTAATTTTTATATTTGACCTCTTAATAAAAATGTCATGCGATATTTAAAATCTTCTTTACTTTTCATATGCATTCATTCCTTTAGAAGTCAGATTATTTAAATATTTATGCATTTATAGACAGCAGTTGACATAAAAACATGACACAATCAAGAAAATTGAACAACTATAACTTCAACAATAGTTCTATACTTTTTAGCTCCATTATTTCATATTTTTCTCAAACTGTTTCAATTTGCATGCAGATTTGCGAAAACCTAGTGGCTATGTGCATTTTAAAGAACAGAAATTGATTTTCTGCCTTTATAGCTGATTTTTATGACATGTTGCCTACTCCCTCATAATTAGAAGATAATACTTTTGTCAAATTGGATATGTCTCATTTCAAAGGCAAACCTCAGATGAAGCTCTCACAGAAGAAACAAGGAGACAATGTCACAATTTTCTTGTCTTTATTAATATTAATGTGGCACAGTCTAGTTCAATTGTTCCGTGGACAGGCAATTGTAGTCTGCTTTTCCTTTGCTGATGGTAGGGAACTAAATCCTGAGATTTAGACACTTACAGCTAACCTTTGAGGAGATAAGTTATTCAAGTACTGCCCTGATATTCTCCTTTCGGTGAATGTAGATTCTATTCATATGTTTTGTAGTCAAAACAAACTTGATATTCTGGGCCTCTAATCAGCAATCAATTAAGATTGGCCATTGATATATCCGTTTGTTAAGAAAAGCTTAAAGCGATAAGGGAGATGTATAATTAAACTAGTGTGGCTTTAATGAAATTGCTGTGATATTTATTCAAACTCTCTGTGCATGCTTGTGTTTAATAAGTAGAAAAACTGTTATTCTTTTTTGTTTTAAGTATTTCTTTTATGAGATTACCTTCTTTGAACATGTTAGACTTTAATCCAGAATTATAATGTTAAAATTAATTCTCAAGTGTCAGCATTGGATAAAAACCATCCTAATTTTAGCAAAACCTTTTAAAGTTATATAAAAGCAGCCATTTTCTATCCCAAATACTCCTGATTCTCATTGCCGTTGTCCTCCACTTTCAGACTTCAATTTGTTCTCAATACTACTCAACATTTCTGCATGGAAACTATCTTACTTTTACTTTTACTTTGAACAATCTCTGCGTTTCATAGAAAGTTTTAATCAACTTTTAAATTTCTGATCTTGAATGATTTAGGGTTGAGGGTTTGAATTCAGAACTTAGACTTGAATTCGTATAAGACTGATTGGTAGAGTCAATATTTCAAATTAATTTGCTGAAACGAGCAACTCATCCAACTCCAAAACCCATGCTTATAGCAAGCTGTAGATTATCTGTCGTACAAATATGAGTAATAAGAATTATTTCCAAACCATTCTAGTTAATGCAAGAATTTGCCTTCTTCTCTAGAGTTTAATAAAGCATTTAAAGTCCCAAAGTTTAAATGAAAGATGAAAAACATCTTCCTCTCAAATGTCCTTTGTTTCGCTCTGTGCTATTATCAAAGAGAAAACCTAATTTACCGAAGAAGTTTGGTAGTCAGTTTATATAAGGATTGGTTTAAAGATAATAACTTGAAAAAAAATGTAAAGGAGTTAGCATATTTACTTGTTTTCAATCAGGAGAGAGTTCACATGAAGGCGAAATATATTGAGTAGAAAGGTTTAAAATTATTTTCCTTTTAAAGCAGGGGTCTTCATAACCTTCTATATATGAAATAGACGTGAAACCAATTTTAGTGGAGTGATATAATAAAATAGAGATTGATTTCCAACAACACTAACGATAAGGGTTTCAAGCTAAACAAAGGGAATTAAAATATTCGCTTTCCTTTAATTTAACTTTTAATAAAGTAATGCTTCTGGGGCATAATTTCTTCTTAAATTCTTTCTTAAATTTACTTTTTGAACAACTATAGAAAGACAAATATAATTCTCCTTTACATTTTTACAAAACCTACTGCTTGTTCAACTCACATATCACTTAAATACATGAATGCTTAACAAATAATTATATTGATCTATTATTCATTATGCTACAAAATTGATAAAACATTCTCTTTTTATACAGTCAGAGATCATAATTTCATTTTTGAAATTATTTTTTTGTGTTCCCATATAAGAATACTATGGTTGCAGAGAAGTTTGTGTTCTTCATGTTATGGCTGCAAAAGGTCAGAGAAAGCTTCATAGAAGGGATATTGAGCTGGGCATTACAGAGAAGTGAATAAAGATATGAAAAAGAGATAATAGATGTATTATCTATATAGGTATAGAAGACATGGAGATGTAATTTTGATTCATGTTGGGTAAATTTTAAACCATTTGGGGAGTTAGAGAATGTGATATGTATCAACTATGGTAAGAGTTGGGTGATAAATTTAGAAGAGTCGAGTCGATTCAGATGATGAAGATTCTTGCATGAAATTTTGAAACATGCCTCTACTTTTTTGCACCTTGCTTATGATTTGCAGCCACGCTTTTTTTTTTTTTAATTTAGGATACTAACCTTATCGGGTGTGTGTATGTGTATATCATATCTTTTAGAAATACCAATCAAATCTTTGTTTCTTCTATCTCCTATGATTTCTTAAATAATGACGTGTATGTAATCAGCATTCAAATACTTTTTTTAAAAAAATTGAGATATATTTAAATTTTGTGTAGGGTTTTAACAAATATAATCTTTTAGGATTCTGTTAATACTTTGATTTACGGAGGCGAGGAGGAAATGTGCGATGGCAAAAGGAAAGTTTTGGAAATAAAATGCTCATTGAGAAAGAGGCAAAACATTTAGGGCCTATCTTTAAAAATACTTTAGGCTTTTGGTATGAATGTCAGGTCCTGACACCTCTCTACAGAGATGAGGTGAAAAAGAAACTGATGAAAATGCAGGGGGAGCAACATTTCTGCTCAGCCAGGAGAAGATTTGAGTATTTCCGATTTTAGTGTTCACAGCATCCTGCTGAGTTGACAATAGGGTTCAAAAAATGAATTGCAGAGCCACCTGTTTTTAAAAAGTATACTTTATAGACCTTACTAGAAATCATTTTGTAAGTATTCTTAAGACATTTTTCCTCTGATGGGTTATAGTTTGGGTTGCAATTACCACTTGTAAAGTAATAAATGTAGGGATATTTTAATTTTCGGTAATTGTCAAAATTTAGTAACTTGAGACATGCTTATTAAGATTTCACAGTGGATTTTTCATTAGGAATTATGATTCATAATCTACACAGAATAACATGAACAGAGAAGAAAGGAAAATGTAGAGGCAGTTGACCATTTCAACTTTGATTCTGCTGGACTGTTTATCCAAAAGATAGCATTGTTCCAATTGCATATGATTGTTGCAAACTCCAAGGAATATTAAAACAGTTTGACCACAAGAGATATCAGTAGAAAAAAAGTGTAAACATAAAAAATGTACTCCAATCATTCATGTATTTTCTCTTTGCGTACTTTTCCATTTTTTGCTCAATATTTAAGTTTACAGGGCCAAGGCTACAAAATGCTCTTAAAGTCTTGCAAACTCATATACACAAGGGCAATTTACATGTGTCTTTTGTCCATGGCATACATTTTCAATTAGTTTTGATGGTCACTTTCTTTTTTGGGAACTGGAAGAAAGTATTCCTTAAGCAAAGAAGAAAGTTATAATAAATGGGAAGTTGTCTTTTGTTTTTTCCCCTAACTTTAACATATTCTCATTTATATGCCATGCTGCTTTGATGTTACATGACAGCTCATAATCCAGGTCACTGGTGTATCACTCAGGTTAATTTAAAACACCTTTGGCACATAAATACGTAAAAATATAATGTTCTTTGTTCTAATCAAGGAAATACTGCAGGAGACGAAGAGAATGCTCAGTTATCATCCAGGAGGCAACAATCCATAATTTACTTTGCAGATGTCTGTGTAATTTAAGCAGCAGGCAGAACAACCTCACAGTTGTAGCTGCTCTGGGGAAAGGATACCAAGAGACTCATAAATCATGGTAAGGATTAATAGCAATGAGCATTCATCTTCTTAACCTCATAAGTCAATATTGGAAAGCCAAGCATTAGAACATACAGAGCACCGGCTCTTTGTGCAGGGATAAAGGGTGTCAGAGTTCTTAAAGTTTCTCTCAATTAGCATCGACTGCCACATACAAGTAAGCAGAACCTAAATTTAGAGCTGATTCAAAAGAGGCCCCATCTGCATCAAAATAAATTAAGTGATCAGATAGTTTCCTTGGGAGTAATAAAATAGGAGTCAAATCATACGGAAATGCTAATCATTTCCTTATATTAAAACGTGTTTCTTCTTTGAAAGCACATGGAAAATAACCTTGCAAATATCCAATGCAGAAGACTTTTGTATTTAGCTAAACATTTTTAAATGGTGAAATATCATGAGAAAAACCAAGCCTCAAAAAAGTCATATGCAGGAGATATAGACAGCTGGATCTGTTCTTTATAACATTTAGTAAATAAATGGTCTGTTACTAATTGTTTATATCTGAAAAATCCTTCTAATCAAAGGTCTTTGGATTCAAATGAGTAAATTATACACAGTGAAGGAAGTTTCATTTTTGCAGAAGATAAGAATTTCCATCAAATTTTAAAGCTTCTGAAGAACAGTAATTTGTTAATTTTCATGGTCGGTTTCATGAAATCACTGAACGTCTAGCTTTATAAGAACACCAGGATAAGCAGCAAATAGTAAAATCACTTTATTCAAGAACAATTATGAGCATGCTAAGGAGACATAAATAGATTCTTGTTTCTGATTCCCTAGTTTAATATCAAATACCTTTGTAAATGATTCTTTTAATGTAGAATTATCTATTTCACTTAAAAAAAAAAAGGATGGTGTGGCTAATCCAGAATGGCCAATAATTTAAATATATATATTTGGCATTGGAATAAGATTCATATTCGTATTTGATCATCATTTAATCTGACTTTTCAGAAAGTCACAACTGCCTTGTCTTTGAAAACAACCAGAGTCAAAAAAATGACTTTAGAATTCAGGCTACTTCTATACTGAGTAAAAGCTCTTCTCCATCCCATGCTGGGGACGACTGAGCATTAATTTCATTTGACAGGTAATAATCTGCTACTCTAATTTAGCTAAAATAGTTTTTAGTTCCCATTTTCACTTCCTCTAGAATGGTGATTAAGTATCTTCTGCTTTGCTGCAAGCCTGTAAAGTGATTTTAGAGTAAAACAGCTTTGTTATATTGCTGATCATTGCAGTTAGTTGTCTTTTTCCTGTTTTTTAACAACACTGTGCTACACTTCCCGGGAACAATTCTAGTTATGGGATGGAGAAAACTTTGGGAGTTAGTCTTCTCTGCCAGATAAACAAAGATTGGTTATTAAGTTGAAGGTATGTAGAATGTATTGTATATTTATCAACTAAAATTACATTAAATCACTTGATTTATGGTTTCATAATAACCCTTTGTTTTTAACTACAAAACAATGGCTTCCAAAAGCTAATAATAAACAATAAACTACCATTAAAAAGAGCAAACTTTTGGCTCTATGTCTAGATAGCTTAATTATTTTTTAATAATTAGTAAATCAGGGGAACAGATCATACAGAAATGATATTACATGTTAAATGTATTTTATTAGGATCCTTAAATGCTCTTTTATATTTCAAAGTTTTTGAAAAGTAAGCCCTAAAAAGGCAATCATTCACTTTTCCCCTTTATGTTTCTCCTTAATAAATGTCACCCTTTTACATAAAGCATCCGTTTGCCTAGGAGAGCTGAATTATACATTCCTGGATTACTTTACTCATGAATAGTTATTGAGGGTGGCCTATGTATTCTTTGTGCCAAGAACTCTTCTCTGGATTGAAGATAATAGAGTTCCATTAAATGCCACTAATGCTGTTGTGCCGAAATTCTAGGTGGGGAGAATTAAAACAACCAAGGAAATTATACACCATTTAAATGATGGATAAGTATATTTATAGAAAATTATAAATGCTATGCTGAAGATAAGAGAGAAGCTTGATAGGAAATGTCCATACTGTGGGAGGAAAATGAACTGTTTTTGTATTCTAAAACAGTTAGAGAAAGTCTCCTTTATAAAATAACATGAAAAGACTGGAAGGAGTTGTAGGAACAGCCATGAGACGTCAGAAGAAGTGCATTCCAAAGTAAACCACAAGCTTCAACTTGCCAAGGTGGTAGCATTTGGACAGGCACAATCAAAAACCAGCAAGACAAAAGTGGCTGTATCTCAAGAAGAGTAGGGAAGGACTGTAGGTAATGAGGTTCAAGAGCAGGGTCATATGGGGCAGGTAAGGATTCTGCCTCCTCCTCTGAATGAGCCTGGAAGCCATGGTATGGATCAGAGCAGAGCAGTGCCAGGATGCAATATTTGTTTTCAGAGGACCTCATGGCTGATGTATTGATGATGTACATTGTAAATAGTGCATCATGGAGCCCCCTTTTAGGGACATTGCAACAGCCCAGATGAGAAAAGGTATCAGCTGAGAACATGGTACCCAAAATCAGTGGTGAGAACTGGAAGACTGAGACATTGTGATTTGATAGCGTGTTATATATAAGGTATGCAAAAATGAGAGGAGTCCAGCATGAATCCCTGCTATCTGCCTGACCTAAATGGAGAACAGCATTGTGGTTTATTAAGCTTGGGAAGTCAGAGCTATCTTTTAGACATCTGTGAAGAAAAGGTGACTAGGCAGTTGGAAATAGTCATCTGAAATTCAGGAGACTGACCCTGGTCATATACATCATATAATATTGACCTATATTCATTTTTTTAACAAAGGAATATTAATTCCTATGTGTTAGTTTCTATCTTGGTTTTTTCCTAATTAAATAATTATCTTATTTAATTTAATGTAATAAACCCAAGGCAAGCATTATTAATATACTCATTTTGCTTATGAGGAAATTATTTTAGGAAGTAAAATAGCCTTCCCAAATTTGCAACTGTTAAGTGGCAGAACTGGGGTTCAAACCCAGATAGTTTAGCCTTAGTTATGTTCTTTGCTACTATTCTATGGTCCAGATAAAATAAGTTCACAAGCCTTGATACTGGATTAGATCGCTAATGGAACGATGTTAGACAAAAAGAGAGGTTCAAGAACTCTGCTCCTGGGTATAATAATGGAACGAAGTCAAGGAGTTTAAGAACAAGAGGAGAAAAAGGATTGGCCAATGTAGGAGGAGGAATGAGAAAAAAGTGGGGTCGTGGAATCAAGTGAAGAAAGTGTTTCACTTGGGTTCTGCACTGCTGATGGATCAAACAAGCTCAAGACCAGTGAAAGCTCAAGACCACAGAAATTCAAAATGTGGATTCCGTTGGTTATGTTGACAAAACCCAGGTTGACGGATTCATGGGCAAAATTTTGATGAGAGAGCTGTGTAAACAAAATAAAGACAAAGAGATTTTCAACATAAAGGCAGAAACTTGAAAAGAATGTTAAGAAAACGATGGGCTTTCTAAATATCTTTGAATATTAAGTGATAAGTATAGCAAATGTATTAGTAGTTTCTCTTATATATCAGCAATGATGAAATCTGCTTGCAGAAACACTGCAATTAGTCCATGGGGTTTATTGCCCCATGTTTGATCAAGAATATATGACATAAGGAAAGAGAAATAGCTTCCCTTCCAGCTGGCTGGCTTAAGAGAAAACATAAGTTTATGTGAGATGGAAATGATGGAGAAATTGTGAATTTATTTCTATTTCTTATTATAAAACCACCTTTGGTATTTCTTTAGCTTAAGGTGATTCTACAGCATTTTTTGGTACAGTTTCCATAGTTTATTCCTTTGCCCTTCCTTCCTTATAAGAACATTGTGAGTGGGCACCGCTTTCTCAAGCATCCTATTTCTTACAGCCAGGGTGAGGTGCTGTTTATCTGGGTGTAATAGTGGTATATCTTTAAAGCATTTGGAATGACATACTAGTAGTTCATGGTTCAAATTTTAAAATGTAGTTTTTCATGCACTATTTTAAGTTACCTGAGAGTGACTGAAATGAAGTGACTCAGATAAAGCACATCTGCATTTTATTTTAATGCACTCCACAGAGCATGTAAATTCAGTATCAAAAGATAAATTTTATGTCATTAAAATTAGAAAAAAATGCATTGTTCACCATATGACTGACAAAGTAGTACATACTTCATTGGATTTGTAGGGGTTTTAAAATTATTTACATATCTTTAGATATTTTTAGCTGTCAGATGTGGCACCAAGTGGCAGAAATTACAAGGAAAGTCTAATGCTTTCTTTCCTGCTAGATTGCCTGAATTCAAATCAAGCTTGGCCATTTATTAAGAGTAGAAAATCAGGGAAATATTTATTCTCTGCATGCTTCATTTTATTCATTTATAATATAGATTACTACATATGTGAGAATAGTTTGTACCTCACCATGCTGTTATAAGCATTACATAATTTCACATTTTAAAATAAAATTTGTAAATACGTAGAACAGTGTTTAGCACATAGAAAGCCAAATTAAGTATTTCTTAATAAATGGGTTACATTTTGCTTTATGCTGTTTTATTCCGGGATGCGGAAGACATGGAATTTGATCCCTCTGCTATAATTTCCTGATGCTAGAGATCCATGCATCAGCGTCCATTTCAAACTAACATTCATTTCAACTAACTCTATTGCAGACATTTAACAGATATTTAGGATATTAAAATTCTTTTAAAAGATTCCACTACTGCCTTAGTGGTTGATTATTTTATGACTTGGCTTCTCTTGTAACTTGAATTGTATTTCTTATAGAGTGCTGGTATTTTTTTAACATTCACTTTAATAAAATGCCTTAAAATAAGTGTTCATTTCTGATTATACACACACACACACACACACACACACCAACTTTTCAAGGAGTTCTCAAATATAATTTCTCCATACAAGACAGCACTGTCAAATGGAGGCTACTACTTAGACTTTGGCACACATAGAGCCCTTGGAAATAAATGCCATTTTTACAGACCACAATTATCACCAATTAATTGAAATAATAATTACAAAAATCATAATTGCAAAATATATTATCTACTTTTTCAATTTTAATAATTATTTCTCCACACATGAATGGCATATAACATAATTAAACTTCCAAGATTCACAATGAAGATTTTCTTAAGAAAAATTTTTATGAAAAACAGTAAACACCTTTAAAGATTTTGTTGCATCTGATGAGACAGATAGAGAAACTCATTTTTGTAAGTATGATATTTGTTCATTTTTTTCACGTGATTTGAAATCCATTCTTCCTCTTGCCCCAGAGGGATGCCTGCTAAGCACACATTCGAAACTAGATAGAAAACATATTTCCTTTATATCCCTTGGGTCTGACAGAAGGAGTGAAATATAGGATAACTGCTTCTTCAATTGTACAAAAGGGACTTGCCTTTTTGCAAACCGAATTCCTTCCATAGTGTAAGACACTGTGTTGTAGCCTCCTGATAGTTTAATTACCAACACATTTCATTTCAGAACAATATGGGTCTTCTTAAAAATATAGGGCATTGAAACTTGGCATAAATGTATCTGGGGAATAATGATGCCTTAAATTGAATTATCTAGCCTTATCACCGAGTACTCCTTGTGTGTGCAGAGCAGCAATAGGTAATCTTAGGGATAAATTTATCCTGACCTTGCAAGGCTTTTCTGGGTTGGTCAGGTCTTTCTTTGTGTTATGTCAGTTTTATTACCATCTACTCCCCACCCTGCTGTCCTTGCTATGTCATACACTCTACAAAACTTTTAGTTTCTGAAGCACAGCCTTTGTGCCTCACAGGATTATAACATGCACACATTCTGCTTAGAACTACCCTCCACTGTAATCCACCTATTCACACGCCTTCTCCTCAACCTAGGGCATCTCACTGCTCACAACATCAGTGTAATTCTAGTCTACATCTCCCATGTCTGTAGAATCTGCATGAAATTCCTTTGTTTTGGCCATCACATCACTTTGCTGTTGGATATCAATTTGTCTGTATCTGCCTTAAAAATTAAAGCTTCTAGGTCTGCTGGCATCATATCAGCCCACGTCCACAATAGCTCATTTCAACTCTAGTGTCTTTCTGTCCCACTGGCTTTCTTTCAGTTCCTCAGACTTTTCTATCATCTTTAGGTAAACATATACTTTCATTCAGAAAATTTCAATGGACACTTATTCAGGGCAACTTTTCTTATCTAAAAAAAAAAATCACTTAAAAAAATCATCTCATGAGTTAGATTGAGCCCACACAAAAACAGTGGTTACAGTGTAATAAATATTCAGATTATAACATGGATTTAGAGGTATGGTCATCATAAATTAGTTACCCAGAAAAATTATACATGATTTAAATGTATATAAAACACCCATAGCACTCTTAAGTGGGGTCCAAGAAACCACAGTCACAGAAAACCAGCCATCAAATGACTGCAAGGCAATGGAATGATGGAAGAAACAACTAATTGCCAGTAACATCGCATCTGAAACAGTATTATAGAAGGATGGATTGTCATCTTATTTCACTCTAATAAGCTAGTATAAAAATCTAAGTTCCAGTAGGAAATAACAGAAATCACTATTTGAAGTAAGAAGGTATTTGTATTGGGAAGTTTTGTTTAACAAAATATGTTAGGGTTTGATCAGCAGATTTTTCTGAAAGTCTTGGAAAGAGATTTAGATCATCACTAAAAGAATGACCTGCCAACGGACTTGGGTTCAGGAAGTAGACTAAGACAAAAGCAAACTTCTTGCTTCAGGAACAAACTGCCTTGGTCAGAATTCAAGAGTCAAGATTCTGCCCCAGCACTGGCAGCTGAAAGAAACCACTGCCTCCCCTGCAACTGTCTTCCCACACCATAGGTAGCAGCTTAAAATCAGGCCCTGCCTGTCAGGTCCTGCTAGTAAAATGGATGATTCCAGCATCACCCTCTCTTGCTTAACTTTTTTCCCAGACTATTTAAATCATTCTCCAGGATAGACCATATCTTGGGTCAAAAAACAAGTCTCAATAATTTTGGAAAGATTGACATTACACAATGCATCTTCTCTGACCACAGTGGAATGAAGTGGGAAATCAGTAACATAGACAATTGGGAAATCCACACATATACAGAAGTTAAATGCGGTTTTAAACAATCAGTGAGTCAAAGAAGTAATTACAAGGAAAATCAGTAAATATCGTGAGATCAATGAAAATGACAACAGAACATTTCAAAACTTATAGGATGCATAGAAGTCATTGGTGACAAGGAAATGTATGGTCTTAAAGGCTTACATTAAAAAAAATAAGGAAGAGTTAAAATCAAAAACCCAACTGAACACTTGTTGGAACTAGAGAAAGAACAGCAAAGTAAACCCAAAGCAAGCAGAAATAACTAGGATTAGAGCAGCAATAAATTGAACGGTGAATTAAAAAAAACAGAGAGCATTAGCAAAACCAAAAGTTGCTTCTTTGAAAAGATCATTTAGGCAAGAAAAAGAAATAAAATGTAGCCAAATTTGAAAGAAAAAAGTAAAATTTTCACTACCTCCAGATAACATGACACAGTATATAGAAAGTTCCAAAAAAACTACAGCTCAAATGCATATTCAGCAAAATGACAGTATACAAGATCAACATGTAAAAATCAGCAGTGTTTCTTTACACTAATAATGTGTCATATGGGGAAGAAATCAAGTAAACTCCACATTTGCTCTAGCAACTAAAAGTGTCATATATCTAGGAATAAAATTAAACAAGGATGCATAGGCATTTATGGAAAACCAGAAACACTGCTAAAATAAATCAAAGATGTCTAAGTAAGTGGATCTCAAAATGATTTAAAGATTTAACACAGTCCCAATCAAAATTCCAATAGCCTACTTTGCAGAAATGGAAAAGCCAATTATCAAATTTATTTGAAAGGGTAAGGTACCCAAATAGCCAAAACCATCTTGAAAAAGAAGGAAGTTGGAGGACCCATAGTTACTGAATTAATTGCTTATTACAAACTACAGTAGTAAAATGGCATGGTACTGGCAGAAGGATAGAAATATAGACCAATGGAATCTAATTGAGAGTTTAGAAATAGACCCCCACATCTATGCCAATTGTTCTTTGACAAGTCCACCAAATCCACACAATTGGGAAGGAATAGTCTTCTCAACAAATTATGCTGGGAGAATTGAATATCCATAATCAAAAGCTTGAAGGTAGACAGCTCTTTCACACAATACACAAAAGTTAACTAAAATGGATCAAAGATCTAAATGTAGGGACCGGTAATATATAACGTCTAAAAGAAAATGTAGGAAAGCATCTAAGGGTCATGTGTTAAGCAAGGGTTTCTTAGACTTTATACCCTAAGCACAGGCAACAAAAGAAAACTAAAAACAGATAAATGAGACCTCATCAAAATTTAAAAAATTCATGCATCAAAGCATTTTATCAATAAAATGAAAAGACAAACTACTCATGGGAGTATCTGGAAAGCAAATATCTGATAAGGGTTTAATATATAGGTTATATAAAGAAATTCTACAACTCAACAATAAAAAGACAAGTAATCCAATGGGGGTAAAATGGTCAAAAGTCTTGCAGAAATATTTTTCCAAAGAGGATGCACAAATTGCTAAAGAAACTTGTAAAATGGTCAACAACATTAGCTATTGGGGAAATACAAATCAAAAACCACACTGAGATGCCATTTCACACCCAGTAGAATGGATATTATTTTAAAAATGGAAAACTGCTAGTGTCGGAGACGATGTAGAGTAATAGGTATACTCATTAATTGTTGGTATAGAATTCTGTTCTACAGAAGACTAAGTATAGAATTACCATATGACCCAGCAATTCCTCTACTAGATATTTATCCAAATATTTGAAAGCAGGAATTCAAGCAGATATTTCACACTGTGTTCATAGTGGCATTATTTTACAATTGCCAACAGAAGAAAGCAACCCAAGTGTCTATCAACTGATGAATGGATAAATAAAATGTAGTATATACATACAAAGGTATATCAATGAAGTTCTGATTCATGCAAGAAAATGGATGGACATGTAAAATAGTATGTTGAGTCAAATGAAGCATAAACCAAAGGTCAAATATGGTATAATCTCACTGATATGAAATAATTGGAATAATCAAATTCATAGAGCTAGAACCTAAAATACAGCTTTCCAGAAACTGGGCTGGGTATAGGGAGTGAGGAGTTAATGTTTAAATTGTACAGAATTAAATTGTACAGAATTCTGTTTTGGTTGATCGTAACGTTTTGTAAATGGATGGTAGTGATGGTAGCACAACTTTGTGAGTATAATTAACAGCACTGAATTAAATATGTGAATGCGGTTAAAAGGGAAAATTTTGTGTCATATATGTGATACTAGAATAAAAATTATAAGTAAAAACTTAGAACTCTACAACACAGTGGACCCTATTATCAACAATGGACTATAGCTACTAGTACAAATATAAAAATGCTCTTTCATGAATTGTAACAAATGTACACACTAATGCAAGGTGGTAATAATAAGTTGGTATGTGGGAAAAATACACCCTAAAGTAAATTATGGGGTATAGTTGATAATACAATTATAATAATCTTCCATCAATTGTAATAAAGATACCACACTAATGCAAACTGTCAATACAGGGTTGGGGGGATATATCTCTGCATTTTCTGCATGATTTCTATGTAAACCTACAACTGCTCTAATTAAACAAAAGTGTAAACCAAAAAAACCAAATAAGAAAACAAAAAATGGAAACTTCTTGAAAGATTTTTGTAAGCAGGCATATCTTCCATATACAATTTTACCTTAAATTATATCAATAATTGAAAGATCATTTTAGTCTTAATGCCATTATATGGCAAATTAAAATACATTGACTCTGTTTTCAAGTGTTCTTTCTTTTTAAGATGTAATGGAAGGACTGCATTATTTTCTTTCGTAAAATTGCAATTTAAAATCTATATTTTTACACATACTTATCTCCCTGCAAAAGTAAAACTGTTCAAATAATGGTAATTAATTAATTGATTGATTAATTAGGCATAGGCAGGCTCCAGGAATCAGACCCGTGTTTCTGTCATGGCAGGTGAGAATTCTGCCACTGAGCCACTGATGTACCGCCCTACATAATAATAATTTAAACTGGCTCCTGCGTAATAAATATTTCCTTTCTAGTGGGCTGTGTAAGCCAAAAGAAGCTGTTCATTTTAGATTTAAATGGTTAAGTCACTTTTGCTGCATAATTTAAAATAATGAAGGAGAAGCACATGAAGAATAATGTCAGATTGTGCATGAAGACCTACTCAGCTGTCAGTTTCAGTACTTTTCTCTCTCTCAGGTGTGCCAGATCATGTTAAATCCTAACGCTATGATTGTACACTTCTTTGTTACAAAGGATTTTCCTCTGATTTTGTTACAGAGAACTTTCCTTTGATTTACACCATTCCAAACTCTAACACTTATTACATGCTCTTGCTTTTACCATTTTTACTTTACTGTGATGGATGTCGTATCAAAATAAGCTATCGAAACCAATTGGCATCTTTATTATCAGCCATGTCTGCTATATGAAATAAGCATGATTGATTTGTATAAGTAGACAAGCATATGATTTTGTTAAATTAAACCTTCATATACAGGTTTACATGTTAATATTATATGCTTTCCTCAGGTGTTTTCATATGCTTTATGATAATCCAATGTGATTAATCCAATATGTTCACATCAACACATACATGTGCGCTTTGCTGTACAACCTTGAGGGAATCAATGTTTGCCTTCTCAGTGTTGTACCTGATTTTCAGCAATTGACCAATGAAGAATAGGCATTTCTTGATAGATTTCCCTCATTTCTAATATATACCCCATATAAAAAATTTTCCAGAATCCTTAGACACAATATTTGGCTCGGCTGTATGCGTTGTGTGTGTGTCTGTTTATTTAATGCATTTCCTTGTATCTGTTGCTTTCTGCGTCATCAAGCTTCATTTTCTTTCAAATGGCAATAAAAGTACAGCAATCAGCTTGATCAGATTTGACATCCCAGCTATTTTCTTTTTTCTCTCATTGTGAAGCTCTCCAATTTTCATTCCTTTCCTACTTTTTAAACATATACACTTTTAGACCCTCAATATCCTTTCTTGTTTTAATTGCACAGCTAAAAATACATCCATGGTTTTTGCACAGACATGACAATAATAGTACCAAAGTAAGGTCAGAAGTCCTTGAAAATTCCTGACCTCTCCAAGCATCAATGTCTAGATGTGGATATTGGAGATAATGACCATCTATCATACAGCTCGCGACGATGCACGCATTTTAATTACCTAGAGCCATGATACCAGGTTTCAAGTTATGCTTTTAAAATCTGTGCAAAAGACTCATTGTTCAAATTTGTTCATGACCACTTCCCATCCTTTCGCCTTACCTACAACTGACATCTTATTTCTATTTGTATTGATTTAGATAATGACAAGATGAGATAGTATTTTTAAATCTAAATCCTGAAGGCAAATGCACTGTTTATAAATTGGTCAGTAAATGATGATTTTTATGTTTGGGGTCACAATCTCCTGAAGGAACTGGTGCTAGGGAGCAGAGGAGAGGGAACAGAGGAGACATCTATATATATGAATAAGGCGAAAGAATGGAAAGGTAGCTTTAGCTTCATTTGTTTTCTGAGATTAATTTCTCCCTTTTAACAGAAATGTCCTTCTCTATTTCTCTATTTCCTAAGGGAAGTGCATCAAGCTTTAAATTCTTCATGAAATGTAAACTTGCGTTATACATTTACTAAAATAATCTGTCAGGGAAAACTTTAATTCATTTAGATGATTGCATGTATCTGAAGTCTCTTGATGAATGTAATATTATCATACAAGTTGAAACTGGGAGAAATGTACAACCTTGATTAGAATAAAAACATTGTGAAATATGACAAGTGACTAGAATTTGCTCTATTTTGTGTGTGTGCATGTGTGTGTGTGATGTTCATGTGTGGCAGGAAAATCCATATGACAATGTATTGTTCTTTGTACTTTCATTGCCCTGGAATGCTTATTAAGCCTATATATTTTCAAAAAACAAGCTTCAGCTTACCTTTAATCTCTGAAATTCTTCACAAGTTTGAATAACTGTATCATTTTAGCACTGACTAGTCCAAACTGAAAGTGATCACCTATCCTTCCAAATTTAGTATTTGATGTTTACCTTACTCATAGAGGATTTTCAATCTGCTTTCAATATTCTTTGCATGTCTCAAAAAAGAATGTCCAGAGCAAAATAAAGGAATAGTGTTAGAGAAAACGTTTCAGATGCAAATACAACTAGAACTGGCCTTTCTCTTTTTAATTCACCAATTTGCTTCCCCCCAAAAAAAATTATTATCTCCCAAAAGGTATGGTAGACCACATATGAAGAATTTGCTTTTTAAACCTATCTGAAGAATCTTTCACTTTCAAGAATACAATTGTTGGTAGAGGCCAGGGGCTAAAAATCTTGCTGGCACAAGATTTATTTTGTAACAGATATATACTTTTTAATAAACTATAGGCATTGAATTTATAAGAATAGAAATTTCTAGACAAATAAAGAAATAAGAATCATAATCCAGTACTTAAAGATCAGTAAGAAATATTTCGATATGTGATTTTCTGGAATTACCTTTGTATTCTTTCCAGTTTGTAAACTTAGCAACACTACACTACAACTTTTGCATAAGTCATGTCTCACTTAAACAATTTCTTATTGTTGAACAAAGTTTATTTCTGATTTTCAGGAGT
Organism: Myrmecophaga tridactyla; assembly: GCA_004026745.1. Lineage (NCBI taxonomy): Eukaryota > Metazoa > Chordata > Mammalia > Pilosa > Myrmecophagidae > Myrmecophaga > Myrmecophaga tridactyla. The sequence goes on from PVIY010009101.1 coordinate 72,168, forward strand.
TATTGGCCTTATATAACCCTGACATCTGCTTTATCACTTGGTACTTCTCGTTTCCTATACCCAAAACTTGCTTTCCTTCTGCCTGACCCTGAACAGGATTCTAACGAAGGGTTCTGTTTTGCTGTTCATTCTGCTGGTAATTTTTTTTCCAATACATATTCTTTCCCCCTTAGTATTTAGATCTTGGCTCAGATGTTGCCTCATGAGAGAGTCCTTTCATCACCACACAGCCTTAGTTTATCAATCCCAGCCATTATTCCTTCCGTTACATTGTTTATATATTTGCTTTGTGTTATTTATCTTGCACCACTAGAAAATAATCTCTATGAGAGCAGAATCGCGTCTACTGCTATATTCCCAAAACCTGTAATAGTGTTGAGGAGATAGTAAGTGTTCGATAAATAGTTCCTGAAAGAATAGACAAGCATATGGCTCTATCTATTATAGTTTTCCTTATTTATGTAACTTTGTTTCTTTAACTGAAACGTGAGGGTTGCAATAGGGTCTTAAATTCTTTGTGCATTTTCTGCTTCACACAGAATGATTCGACATGACAAAACTTTTGACACGTCATAATCTCAATCAATAGCTAATTTTAAAAGCAAACTTTTCCTTAAGAAGCAAGTATTTCCTTTTCAAATGTTGTTGATAAATTAAAATACCCTTTATGCCCTTAAATGTAACCAGAAGAAGAGAAAGGCTGGTAGTTGGAGTTGAGGGGTAGTCCCAGATGTCTTTCTCTGTACCTTCTGAAAGGCACTAGGTGATTTTTATAAGAAAGTTGAGCAAAGTCCCAGCGAAGCAAATGAAGCGTTAAATTGTCCAAGGGTGTCCATCACTGAAAGAACACTCTGGCCATATGGATGAATTGACAGCATTAGGTTTGGATATTTTATGATAGGCATATATCAATTCATCATCTTCCAAGGTGAATGGTATTTATTGGGAAAAATCCCTTACATAATCATATTTTATCACCTTGGTAGAAATTTGATGATGGTGTATAAGCTTAACAGATCACAGAGAATAAAGGAATGAATATGAGGCATAGCCTGGGGAATGTACTTTAATAGTTTGATAAGAATAAAATTATAGGATTTTCTAATGTTGAAAAGATTAACCTTTAACAATATGCTAAAATTTTGTCTAAATTGTCTATGCAATATTATAAGAAGGCTTCTGGAATTTGGAAATTACCTTCAGATGTTATTATAAGAGAAACATGGATTTTGTTTCTCATGGGTTAGTTTTAAATATTTGATAAGTTTTTTCCAAGTTTGTTATTTTTCTCTAGATTTAGCTAGGATTGTTCCACATAAAGACAGGTATTGTGGCAGTATTTATTAGGTTAAATTGGAAAATTTTTGACACTAAATCTTAACAAAGTAGAGTTAGGAGGACAAATGATCAGCTAATAAGTTAAGCAATCTATAAGGCACTTTACAACCAGGACTGCCATGACAAATACCACACAATGGGTGTTTACGTCAATAACAGGAACTTACTGTTTCACAGTTTTGTATATAAGAAGTCCAAATCAAGGCATCTTCAGGGCATCCAGTGGTCTGGTGGTGACTGTTCTAGTTTCCTAGCTGCTGGAATGCAATACACCAGAAACAGAATGGCTTTTAAAAGGGGGAATTTAATGAGTTGCTAGTTTACAGTTCTAAGGCCGAGAAAATGTCCCAATTAAAACAAGTCTATAGAAGTGACCAATCAAAGGCATCCAGGGAAAGATACCTTGGTTCAAGAAGGCCGATGAAGTTCAGGGTTTCTCTCTCAAGTGAGAAGGCACATGGCGAACACAGTCAGGGCTTC